>PVJI01022401.1:0-25354 GCA_004026765.1 Micronycteris hirsuta | reverse complement strand
GGGAACCACCCCTCCAACCGCGGACCTGCCGTCTGCTCACCTGCTTGCCGCGGGGTCCCCGAGCACTCTCCCTTCGCTCTGCTCCTTCTGGTTCACCAAACTTGATGAATGTATCTTCTTTAATTCCTTGGTTGTCGGACTTCCTCTCAATATGATTTTCTGTCAGATTTGGCTGCGTTTGGATGTGTAGATTTTTTTTTTCCCCTTGTTTGGTTGTGCGAGGCGGTACGGTGCATTCACCTATGCCGCCATCTTAGGAAGTCCCCTGGTTTTTAAATTATGTTTGAATACTTCGTTTTTCATTCCATCCTTTCAAACAGTACTTGGTTTGCTCCTTTGTGGGGAGCTGCAGTATTCTGCACCGAACTGCTGTGTTCTTCCTCTACTGCTGATGCGGGAGGAACCACAGGGAGGAGCCCCAGGCCAAGCTCTCCAGGCATTCCTACTGTATTGTGTGGTTTGGCTCCACCTAGTGCCTCTCGGAGGACTTGCTGTGTGCGCCTGGGACTGGGACTCCAGAGTCCTTCCTGACTGTCCAGTAGTGTTTTTGAGGGGAGGGAGTAAGGCACTGTTCAGTGATGTATTGTTGCGTGAGCAACCATTTTGCAGGCTGGCAGGGCATGAACCTCTCACTGTTCAAAGCAAGCGGACTGTCCACTGACGTGGACGCTGAGGCCGAGGAGCACGGCCATGGGCAGCCATCTCTGGGCTTCTCGGCACTGCCTCCATTTTCCGTGCCGCGACCCACCTTTGCTTCACCACCTGCAGCCTGTGCTTCAGGCCAGCTGTGAGTTTTTAGTTTCTTCATGTTGGTGTTTGGACCTACTGTGGTGGTTCCCGGTGGATAATCAGGGTGCTCTGTGCCCTGTTTGGCACTCCTTGTCTGTTTTGAGTCCGGGCGGAGAAAAGGGTGGAGGCAGCTCGTGTAGTTGGACGCCATGTCTCTTTCCAAGACAAGCGCTCTGTGGGCCAGCCCTGTCCTCAGGCAGACACCCTGGGCACTGGGGAGAGCATGCGCTGTTGGAGACCTGTCTCTAGCCTCTGTCCTTGAGCTCCAGGTTTCAGCGAATGACTGGGCCTCTTCATCCCCTCACGCCCTCACTGTCTGCTTCTCAGGAAGTCTGGCTCTCCATTCCAACTTCAAACTGAGGGCGCGTCTAAGCTCTTCCCTCCATTCTGTGCCTGGGAGCGCCAGGTTTCTCCCTCCCTTTCTTAAGCTCTATTATTATTCTTCTGTCCCCCCTTTCCTGTCCTTTGTCATGATCTCAGCACAGTTCCTCCCTTCAGCGTGTAGTCCTGCTCACGGGTCTTCCATTGGCATTTCCACTACCAGCTTTTCTCCAGCTTGCTTCTTGCTTTCAGCACCAGACACCCTGACAGGGAGAGCACGCCTGCTTGGTGTCCTTACTTCCCTTTATTCCTAGGGTGTTTATTGTCCCGTGGGACAGTTTCTTCAGTGTGCTGCCGACCGTCTTTGAACAGGGCCTACTGCTATTGCCTCTCACCGCAGTTGTGCTCTCTTTCTGAGTTCATGTCATGTACTTCGGTGACGTCGGCTGCTGTTGCAACGTGCAGGTGTGATTTATGATCTGTCTGTCCCACTGTACAGCCAGTCTTTCAGATCTGCCCCAAACCTAAGCCAGCTTTCACTTCCTGGGGTGTCTTCTTAGAGCACGTGAACTTGAAGAGTGTTTCAGCTGGTTTCTATATTTCTGAGAATTTTAGAATGCCCCCTCATGACATGCATCTACCTTACATTTATTTTAGCAGTACTATCCAGAGGTGGAAAAATCACCTCACCTTTATAACGAGCATGCACAGACATACACAGGCAGACAAGCAGAGCACAGGTGGACCCACTGTTTGTTTTGGAGGCATTCACAATTTATGTCTGTCCTTGACTAGTCAAGTTCCAAGTGGCCTTCCCCTCTTTAAGCAGAGACAGCTGTTTGTAATACCTCAAAGAATCAGGATGACATCTACGTGAGGTCACAGCTTGATCCATTTCCCCAAAGCCTCTGTGAGCCTTTGAGAGACCAGTTCAGTGTTTGCCACTTACTGCGCCTAACCGCACAGCAGGCTTTACTGGCATGGGCACAGATCAATGCAGAGGCGGCACAGGGTCCTGACCCCAGCCCTCTGAGCATTAACGGGGGGCCCACTGTTGTGGGATCTGCTGGCCTGAGGGCCATGGTTTCCCAAGTTAGTGTCAGGATCTGTAGGGTTTGCGCAGACCTCCAGGGGAAACTGGCCTTCACCTGCCGTCTCCACAGACCATGTGCCACAGGTATCGCTCTGCGGCAGCTACTCTCGAGAGAATGTTTTTCTCAGGCAGCCCCACTGAGATGCTTAGTCACCTAGGACCACCTGAGCAAGCGCTGGCCAGAGCTGACAGGACACCTCCAAAACAGCAGTGCTTTCCAAGGCATGGTCCCCTCTCAGAGCAACCCATTCCTGGGCGCCCTGCCTGCACCCCGTGCCTCCCTCCAGCTTCTCCAGGATCAGCTGCATTGCGACCCTTCCCCTGCCAAGTCTGGAGTCAGGAGTCGGAGCACCTGTCATCACCCCTTGGGCTGTTCGGGTTGGGGAGCTAGTGCCCTTTGTCTCTCTTGGAGCTGAGGGAGCTCAGCTTCTCATTTAACCAGCAGGAACTTTGTTCAGACTGTCTGTAAGCAATCTGAATTAAAAAGCTGAAGTTAAAAGCAGCAGCACATTTTTTTTCTTTCCCTGAGTTATCTCAACCCTTATTCACCTCAGGGACTTTCTAAGAATAGCTCCAGTAAAGTCCTGGCCTGCTGCTGGAAGCCAGGGGTCACTCCCCCAGTCCCAAGACCCTCACCCCATTTTCCCCAGTGCGGAGTGGAGAACTGGTGGGGCACCGGGTCCCTGGCTGGGGCCTGTCACTGGGTCTGCAGAACGGTCCTGAGGGGGGCTCATTTGGACCCCCGCTGACCATGCCAAGTAAACGTTGCCACAAGGAACACTCACACCGTGGGAATTTTTTTCAGAGTTTGTTTGCACCAAATGCGGCCATGCTGGGGAGCAAGATCTCAGATGCTCCCAGGTTTTAATTCTTTTGAGGAACCAATTTACATTCCCACCAACAGTGCACAGGGATTCCCTTTTCTTCATTTCTCGCCCGCCCTTGCTGTCTCTTGTCTTGCTGATGACAGCGACTCTGGGAGGTGCAAGGTGAGCGTTCACAGTGGCTTTGGTGTGCATTTCCTGCTGACGAGGGGTGCTGAGCCCCTTCTAGTGTTCCTGCCCAACTGAACCTCTGCTTAGGTCCTCTGCCCGTTTTTTACTTGCGTTGTTTAGATTTTTGCTCTTGTGTTGTATGAGTTTTTTATATACAGGGTGTGGAGCACAAGTAGTTTTATAATTGTTCATATTGAAAATAATACAATAATTAATCATAAGAACAGACTGTCTTGCACACTCACAACTGCAAACCTACCTTTGCTCCACTCTGAGTATGGGCTATTCACCCTTCATCAGCTACGTGGCTGGCAGATGTTTTCTCCCATCCATAGGTTGCCTTTTCATTTTGTTGATAGTGTCCTTTGTGGCGCCAAAGCTTTTCAGTTTGGTGGAGTCCCACTTGTTTATTTTTGCTTTTGCAGCCTTGGCTTTTGGTGTCAGATCCAGAAAGTCGGTTGTCAAAACCCATGTCAAGGAGCTCACTGCCTGTGTCTTCTAGGAGTGTCACAGCTGCAGGCCGCGCGTTCAGCCCCGTCGTCCATGTGGAGTTTGTTTTTGTGTCCTGCGTAAATGAGCGGTCCAGTTTCACTCTCTGCGTTGGCTGTCTGGTTTTCCCAGCGCCATTCATTGAAGAGACTGGTCTTTGCATTGTGTGTCCTTAGCTCCTTGTCTTAAATTAATTGACCACCTATGGTCAATTAATGAACCCTATGAGAGGGTTCATTCCTGGGCTCTCCGTTCTGTTCCATCAGTCTATGTGTCTGTTTTTATGCCAGTGCCGTGCTGTTTTGATTACTATGGCCTTATAGTGTATTTTGCTATGAAGGAAGTGCTAACTCCAGCTTTGCACTTTCCCAAGATTGAATTTGTTGTTTGGGGTCTTTGGTGGTTCTATACAAAGTGTGGAATTGTGTGTTCTGTTTCTGTGAAGAACGTCAATGGACTTCTGATATGGATTGCATCTGGAAACTGCTTTGGGTAGTATGACATTTTAGCAATATTCTTTCAGTTCATAAGCATGAAATATCTTTTGCTTTTTGTGTGTCTTCTTCAATTTCTTTTATAAATATCTTAAATTTTCACTGTACAGACCTTTGACCTCCTTGGTTAAATTTATTTCTAGTGTTCTATTCTTCTTGATGCATTTAAATTTATTCCTAGGCATTTTACTCGTTTTTAATTTTATTTGAGTCCTCTCTTTTTTTCCTGGTCAGTTTAGCTAAGGGTTTATTAATTTTGTTTATCTTTTCAAAGACCTGGCTCTTAGTTTCATCGATCTTTTCTGATATATTTTCAGTGTCTGTTTCTGCTCTGGTCTTTGTTACTTCTTTCCTCATGCAATGTCAGGCTTTGTTTGTTCTTTTTCTACTTCCTGAGGGATACGTGATCCGTGTGTCTTAGCTGCAGAGGTCAGGGCCCTCGCCTTCGAGGCTGAGCCAGGGAGCACAGACGGATGCAGCGTATGAGCCACGGGGACTTCCTCCTGATGGCATCAGAGGGAGGGAGCGCAGACAGGGGACAGCGCAGGAGGGGCAGGGACCTCGAGGCTGCGGCAGGTCATTGATTACTTCATCTAGTTTGTGCTCACTGAGCCCGTGTCCTGTGGCTTTGTGCTCTCAGTACCGAGAGGACCGAGGCACTGTGGCTCTTACACGCAAAGCCAGGCTTGGATAACATCATGCAAGTCATCAGTGAAGTCACTTTCTAGTCACACATCCAGGGTGCAGTGCAAATGGACCCCTGTTGAACTTGAAAGTTTTACTTGCTTTAGGGGGAGATGGGCTTTGCATGGTGTTGAGTACATTTGTGATTCCAGGATGATACTACAGATGGGACCGAGAAGGCTTTGGTTGTGTTTTGGCACTCTCAGAGGCAGTGAGGGCTGGGTGGGGCATGTGCCTCTGTGCTGGGTGGTGAGAGAGAGGGCGCTCAGCTCCCCTGCGCCCCTGTACCTTCTGCTCTGCATGCACGTTTTGGTGACAGAGAGTACATATTTAATGTCACAAAATTTGTAATGCATAAAGTCATTTTCTGAGGTTGATATTCAACTTTTAGTAAAAAATTTTACTTCCTCAGAAGTTACTGTATATTTTAAAGCATGATATTTTGCATCACAAGATGATTTTATTTTTATAGTGATGAGGTAGAGGAAGAATTTGTGCCTGCTTTTTTAATTTGAAAAAACTGTTTTGAACTTCTCTGTCACTTCCTAGTTTTATTCTATAGCTCTATTTTATTTAAGCTCTGTCTATAGATTGAACTTAAATAAAAGGTTCAAGTTAACATCGCTTTAAAATCAGACCATACACTTTTCAACATGGTAACGTGGAGAGACTGGCGTTTTTCTGATGACCTGCGAAGCCCAGGAAGTTCTGGCACTGCCTCATGCTGTGGGTCTCCAGGGCCCCTGGTGCTGCTTCCCCCGGGCGGGGCTGCTGCCAGGGGCTGGGGCCAGCGGGCTCAAGCACCTGCACTTGTGCCGCAGCCGTTGGCTTGCCCCGGTTATTGGATGTTAGAAGGTTTTGTTTATATTCTGAATCAACTTTTCATAAGGATAGTTTTAAATTTCTGGTACTTTGAGCTAGTCTAAAAAATTGTTTAAACAAGGATAACTCTTGATCTGATTACTAACTTTATAAAAAATTGTTTATTTCTTTATTTGTGGCCTAAGTAGTGGGGTCCATAGAAATCATCAGCCTGACTTGCTGGCAAGCGGGCCGCTCGGCCCTGGGCCTTGTCCTGCTGGGGAGTATCACAGTCCCCCGTGGCCACCGAGGGCTTCGGGCCCCTGGGGCAGCTGTGCTTTATCTCTATGGCATTTGCAGCATGGAGAGGCTATGGGAAGAGATAACTTGCTTTTTTCTTTATGGTTCCTTTCAATTTATTGTTTTTAAATCTAGTTTTAAAAAATGTGATCCTGAGGGTATTTAGTATGTATCAGTAAGAAAAGTTCTTAAAGTTACAATCACTTTTTTAAATTCTGTAACTTCATACGATGAAAAGAAAGGGATTTCCTGAAGATCTTTGAACATTGGGGTGTTTAGTTAACTATTCCTTTTGTGTTGCTAGGTAGAGCCTACTCATGATTCGAGAGTCACTCATTCTCTGTATTGCTTTTATCTTGACAGAATTGTGCAGGAGACAACTTTCGATTTAGGAGGAGATATTCACAGTGGAACAGCATTGCCAACCAGCAAGGTAGGTGACTGCGTGTTACCTGGTAGGTGTGTGTGTTTAACGTTGTAGGACACGTGGACGAACGGTTGGTAGTGCCCTTGTGAAGCTGTGCACAGACACACCCCACCGTGGTCTGCACTGAGGGGTGTGTGACTCTCGGTGGCACACGGCACAGCTGGCGGGCTGTCCTTTTCCGTAAGGACTGGGGCTGTGCTTTCTCTTCCCTGCTCTGTGTGACCAGTCTCTCTTGGTCAGGTGGCCCCTAGACAGTGACTCCTGCTCCCCTGAACCCCTTCGCTCCGCCATAACTGCCGCCTGTCCGCGCGCCTCCTCCTCGGGCACTGGGCCTCCCCAGCTGCCTTTATCTCTGGTGTGATCAGATCCTTCTCCCCTCGTTGTGGCCGTCTGTTGCTGGGAGACCGGTACCCCTGAAGTCAGTGGACTAAACAGCAGCCCCGCATGCTCACTGCTGTGCGGGAGGCTGGGCCTCCCAGGCAGTGTGTTTGCGGGTCTTGCCAATGCTTACTGTGGGCCACATTCAGCTGGTGTAGCCATTTTCATCTCACAGCACGTAAACTAATTACTAAAATTCTGTGGCACACCAAAAAATATTTTTTTTGCTGACCTGAAAAAAAATATGTATAATTTTGATTGATTTACAAAAATAATAATAATAATAGTAGTAGTAATTACCTATACTTTTTTGCCCTAAAACGACTTTTAAAAAAATCATGTGCCTATGCTTGTGTATAGGATTTCTGGTACCAAAAATTATCCAATCATAGCACTTTCACAGGTCCTCCCCCAGGCAGTGGGGCTGGGGTTTGGTAGCTGGTGCTGAGAGGAAACCCTCGAGTGAGTCATTGCCCTGGGATCATGCCAGTGGCAGCTGTCACTCAGTGGCACAGAGAGAAAAAAAAATTAACCAATCAGACACAACCTTATTATGAGACATGACCAATAAGATACACTCTGTTACTTGACCTACATGTTTACGGTTCAAGACAGGGCATTCACACTGGATGGCTGTTGTTGTGTTGGCTGTTGTCATTTTTTTATTTGATAGTCTAAGAGAAAAGAGGTCAGTGCCCCTGACTCAGTAGTCAGGTACCGCATATTTTACAAGTTCTTGCACACGCTGGATGAAAATCACTACGCTAGTGGGGTTAGCGGGGGGCCAGGCTGTGTGGGGACCTGGGACCTGCTTGGCTGCCCCATCTTCTTGTCACCTCAGGTTCTCTGTCTGACCTCTCGCCCCACCATCTCTCCATGGGGCAGCCCGACGTGCTGGTGCTGCTGCCCAGGAACCATGGAATCTGCACTCTCCTTTACGGCTTGGGCTGGGAACTGGCACAGCCTTGGTTCCTCCGCATTCCAATGGGTAAAGCAAAGCCCAGGCTCTACGTGGGTTCGGGTGTCACAGAGGCCGGGACGCAGACTCCCCGGCCCTGACTTTTTCCTGCTCCAAAAGCTTGCTTGCGTGCCATGGGCACGGCTAGCATGTAGTTGCAGATTGAACAAGCTAACACAGTGGGATGTTCTCTGTCCTAGGGCGTCACAGGGCTGACCCTTTAGGAATGGTCCTAAGGCTGGTCCACAGGGCTGGTCCAGGGACCTGTCCCAGTTCTTCAGGGCCTTTCCTTCTCTCAGCCTCCACTTCTAGCCGCTGGCAAGGTCCACAGGTGTCCACCTTTCTCCATCGTCACTGGTGGTCACAGGCAGGAGCACTGCGTGGCTCTGGAAGCAGCACCCCTCTCCCGTGAGCGCTCCTTGTCCTCATCTTCGTCGTCGTCCTTCTCCTCCTCCTCCAGCAGCCGGTCTGAGGCTTCCACAGTGTAAATTTGATTCTGTGACCGCCCCACCATCAAAGGCCCAGTAGTTTCTTATCCCGGATATCACGCAGCCCTCCCTCTGGCCACACAGCTCCTTCAGACCTGCCCGCTTTCCCTCCCAGCTGAGCGTGTGCTGGCCTGGCCCCAGCCCCTGACCCCCACATCCCTCCCACTGAAGACCTGGGGCATTGCCCTTTCTACTGTGCCCTGCCCACTGTTTTCACACACTCGGCCTGCTGTCCCCCAGCAGCAGCTTAGTCACTTCCTGAAGACGGGCTCCTGGAGCATCTGGGCAGCAATGTGTTTAAATTCCTTGTGTGGCTGTGTTCCCATCTGACTCCTGTCTTGTCTGCTGATTGACTCTAGAGCTCAGAGAAGGAGAGTACTGCCGGCCCTGCTCCCTGCTGCCCTTCTGGGGTGCAGAGCAGCGTGTGGTGCATAGCAGGGGCTCAGGGAGGAGCTGTTGAATAGTGAGCGAATACGTGCTCTGGGAACTAAATATCACTGCCTTTATAAAAGTTTAATTTTTTATAAAATGGGTAGTTAGCAAAGAAAACCTGGAAAATTGAAAAAAAGGAAAAACATGAAAACTGTTCACTCGCATCTCAGTGGGGCCTTTTGTGAACTCTGTGCACGTGAGTGCGTTCGTCTGTGCATCTGAACACAGTGAGAGCTCTGTGTGCACACACGCCTCTCTGTCCTGCTCCCTCTGGTTGCTGCTCTGGGAGTGTTTCCTTTGAAAGCCATTTGGAAGCAGGCCAAAATTGCATTGTAACATGTCAGCACATAAACACGCCATGATATACCTATTGCCTCATTACTCACTTAAAGTCGTTTTGTAGTCTTAAGCGTTGCCGTGCACTCACCCAGCAGTTGTACTTCTGCAAAGGTGCCTCACAGCGGTGGCCCTTGTGCACAGATCCACACGTTCACACACGCAGCTGTCATGGCACCCTGCACTGGTGAGCATCTCACACCGCATAAAGCATTGATTCAGTGAATGCTGATGAATGGGCGACAAAATGTTACACACCCACACGATTTTGTAGCAAAAAAATAATATCGTAGGATGTTTAAAACACATGGAAAGAGTATTTTTTACAATGTGGGTTGTATAGTCTCATTTGTGGAAAGTGAAAAACTGCAAAGATACACATAGTACAATATTAATCTCTAGCTGGTAAGACAAGGATGATTTTTATTTTACTTAACCTATGTGCAGTCTCCTCAGTAAACAGATGTAATGAGAACTCTTACATAAAATGTTGCTGCAGTGGGTTTCTTTCTGTAAGTTTATTTCTTCTGTTCTGCTTGTTTCCTTAACATAGCTCACTTGTCCTTTCTGTCTGCTGTAGGCTGGTTAGGGACGTGCACTGTCGGGAGGGTTGGAACAGACTGCACTGGCTACTGCACATGTGTGTGCTCCCAATGTTGACCGGGGCAAGAACAAAGCAGTTTCTGTACTCATTTCTTCACTAGGTGTTGAGCTATAATGAGCAAGTTTTTAAATCCTTTCTTAAAGCTAACAATAAATCAGAAGGACCTGATGCCTTATGTTGTACGTGCTCTATTTGCTCTGTCCCGATTTAAGAGAGCTTTCTGGGATAAAGTCACTGCTCTTACCATGCTTTTGAAGAACCCTTGTGTGCATGTACCTGGTGTGCATGCCTGGGTTGTAACGTGAGCTTCTGGCCTTGGGAAGGGAAGTGACTGTGTGTCTCATTATTCTTTCATGACGGCGGGTTCCCAGGCATCCACTGTGGACGTGCTGTCCTCTGCCTGCGGCGTGTCTCTCGCCTGTACTCTTCCCTGCACCCTTGTCTTGCTCCCCTGCTCAGCAGCCTCACACCACGGCCTTGCCTGCAGCACAGAGTGTGAATCCGAGTTGTCTGCGTGGTGTTCACACTCCCTGTGTTTCCCCTTGGTCAGAGCTCGACCAGATTGGACAGCGACAGGGTGTCATCTGCCTGCAGCACCGCCGAGCGGGGGATGGTGAGGCCCATGGTCCGCGTGGAGCAGCAGCCCGAGCACTGCAGGCAGGAGAGCAGGTAGGACATCCTCGTGTTCTGAGGGCGGGGAAAGCTTTCCCACAGAGGGCGTGGGGTGAAGACTAGTGTCGGGGTTCAGGCAACCTGTCTAGAACTTAGTATTTGTAAGAGCCTTTCCTTTTCAAGTTGTTGGCTTGGAAAAAATGGCTTCCTCAACAGTTGAAGTGCTTCTGTGCACAGTGCTGTGCAGCTGAAATGGGGTGTGTCGAGTGAAAATGTTTCTGTGTTAAATGTGCTTCACCGTCAAAACATGGAGAGAGCTTTCATAGGACTTTAATATTTGATAATTTGTATATTTACATAAAACTCATCATGTTACCCACTTTTAGAAGAAATCCTCACATGTTTGAAAATGCACAAAGCCGAAAATGAGTTTGAGGCAGGGTTTTAGGAATTGTGGCGCATCACCCAGCTTTGTCTCGGGCTCCAGTGCAGTGTGGTCCCCTGGTGAGCTTAGATGGGGGGCAAATCCTCTTCACTTCTTGCCTTGTTCTTGCCTAGTTTTTTTGAACAGAGAACTTGTGCCTCTTGTTATTTCCTTTTCTTACTATTTTTTTTAAGACTTTATTTATTTATTTTCAGAGAGAGGAGAAGGGAGGGAGAAAGAACAATGTATGGTTGCCTCTCACATGGCCCTCACCGGGGACCCGGCCCGCAACCCAGGCATGTGCCCCGACTGGGAATCGAACCGGGACCCTCTGGTTCCCAGCCCGCACTCAATCCACTGAGCTACACCAGCTGGGCCTTACTATTTTTAAATTACGTCACCTTAATAAATCGGAATGTTACTTCCTCGTGACCTCAAAATTGTTTGAATGTTGAAGATTAACGTCAGTGCCTTGGGCCCGGTGGTTCAGCGGCAGATGGGAGCCCCAGAGCAGGTCGGTTCAGGCTGCAGCAAGACTGGCACTGAGCACTCCTGCCTCGGGCTCTGGGTGCACACAGACAGCTGGGGTATCCTGGGGCGCCTCACTGCGCCCTCTGGTCAGCAGTAAGATGGGGCTTTCCCACCCAGCCCCTTTCCAGGGACCCGGGAACCGAGGCTTTAGGCAAAGCCATGGCTTGCCCAGGGCACCGAGCCCTGTAGGGCTCAGGCCTTCCCTTTTCACACATCCAGCAGAGGGCACTGTGTGTCATGAGTTCCAACATCACTCTTCAGTCATTGCGTTGGTAGGTTCACGTGGGACTTTCAGGGCTTACCTTGATTTTATTGTGGGCTTTTAGTTATTACCATGATGTTTGTTGGCTTTGTGCGTATTTTAAGGTGTAATAGTAAACTGTCCACTTTCCGTGTCTGTACTTGATTTTGGTGCTGTATTCTAGAATAAGGTGTTCAGAACAGTGAATTGGTGCTGTGAGGAGCCTCTGTGCAGAAGGTGACAGAGAGGCATGTGTGCGAGTTCCAAGCCCACAGATACTGAGTGAGTGAGTGAATTGAAGCGGGGGAGAGGAAAGATCTATTAGAATAACACTTTTATGATATGGAAGATTAGGGAGTGCCCATTGTTTAGTAAGTGAGGGTGTGTGATCATGATGTTAACCTGGCCACAGGGCAGTTAGTCGTAAGTCAGAAAGTACTATATTCTGTGAACGTACACATTAAATTAATTGTTTCAAGATCAGAGTATTTTGCTTTGCAAAGACTTGTTAAAGGTTTTATCTGAACAATAAATATGTGTGTTGATGATAACAAAGTGATGGAGATGTGATTCCTCCAATTTTCAGTCTCTGTTTTTCACGTAGGCAGTGTTGGTGTAAATGATACTTAATTGGTCCACTCATAAAAATCTAAGTTGCTTTAATAAGCATGTTTAATAATAAGCATGTTTAAAATTCTAAGTTTGGTCAAGGAAAAAAACTTTGAATGATGGGAGTGACTTTAAGTTACCACTGACAGATACTTCATTTTTTTAATGAGAATTTAAATTTTTATTTATACTAGATTTGTTAAATTGGTGAAACAAATAATTGGTGAAGTTTATCTAGCATCATTTTATGGATATTAAATTGAAGATAACTGCTTACCTATAATTTCAGATGTCTATAAATGTGGCAGTGTAAGAAAGCGTATTAAAATAACTGAGCATATAAATTGTGTTTTTAAGAGTATTTTTTACACCTAAATTGTTGAGTTAGGTCTGAGTTAAGTCATAGACTACATAAACCTCATTGCATATAATTTGATGAAAGCATTTTTGGTTTTGCTTGTAATGATTGTCCTAGTTTGAGTGAACTCGGGTTGCGTTTTCTCCTTGCTCGTCCTGGGTGTGTGGAGAAGACGAGGGTGCAGGAGGCTGCAGGTGGCTGGAGAGGGTCACCCAGTCTGCGACTGAGTAGATCTGTAATCATCAGATGTGCTTGTTTTGTTTGTTTGTTTGTTTATTTTTCATTCTTGAAGACTTTTTTTTATTATTTGAACTTATTTAATGAGTGGACATAAATGACTCCAAATACTTATTTCTGGCCAATTTATTACCATTAATCTAAAAATGAATAGATTTAAATGTTGTTGCTGAAAATGACTGTCATTTTTAAGTCGGTAACATGCAGATATCCTGATAACTGTGACTTTTTCCATTGAGCCTTATTTAACTCAACAGATATTTTCATTCCAGTGTAAGTCATTATAATCCCCACTATTTAATTTTCAGTTAACTTTTCAGAAAAGGGAAAGCACATTATCTTACACATTTTTTATCACTGAAAGAATTTCATGTGATATTGCCCCTCCTTATGTCCTACCAGTGGGGGCACGGTTACCACGGTTTGAAGAACTTTTTACTACCAATTATCTAACTTTTGAATTACCGTGATCTGGGATACCTGGAAATATATAAACATTAGTACAGTGCTAGTTCTTAGAAATGTTCCAAGTTAGTTTTTCTTTCTTTATATTTTTGGCAGTTGCTTACTTTTGTAGCGTCAGGCTAAGGGATGAAAAGTGCCTCGAATTGATGTGACTTGAAGGAACAGTGTGAGTGAATAGGCTGTCTTCTGTAAGGCCTGCGTCTCTGTGAGCATCGAATACACCGACCAGGTGGCTGAAGGGGTTCTCCAGGGGCCGCTTGTCTCAGTTTTGCCTGGAGAGGAAGACAGTGTTTGGCTCTGTGGGAGTTTCTCTCTTTCATGTACTAGAGCTCGGTTTCGGGCTCTGCGGTTTAGGTTTTCTTCGTGTCTGCAGCAGTGTCTCCTCATCGTCACTTGAGCCCTGGCTGCAGCAGGTGCACAACGGCCTGGGCTCCGCTCTGTGCGAAGCCTTCGTTAATAATAGAGCGTGGTGGTCAGATCTGCTCTCCCCAGGGAAGCAGGCACTTCAGGGCGCTGGCCTGTGGCGGCCGGGGCAGGACGACTGCCAGTGTGCTCACCTCAGTGCTGGCCCCTGTGACGTGTGAAAAGGGGCCAGGTCACGAAAATGGCATGGAGGTTTTTTTAAAGCTCCAGAAATCTGCACAGGTTGTCGGGATGTTATTAGCTTTGTGACCTGATGTTAAGAGATGGCAACATTCTTCTTTCAGAACACAGGACGCACCCGGTCCCGAGCTGACACTGCCTGCCAGCATCGAGTTCAGGGAGAGCTGTGAGTACCTACAGATCCCAGTGCTGGGGAGTGATTTCTGGTCCCACTGTCTCCATCTGATTTTCATGGTTTTTTGTTTTTGTGTTTTTTTTGTCGTTCTTCTTTTTTCTTTTTTCTTCTTTTCTGAAATCTTTTCACAGCTGAAGATTCATTTTTATCTGCCATTATAAATTATACTAATAGCTCTACAGTCCATTTTAAGTTGTCACCTACCTATGTATTATATATGGCATGTCGGTATGTATTGTCAAGCCAGTACAGACCTGACCTCAGTCCCGCCGAGCGCACGCACAAGGTCGTTGCCATCGTCAACAAGATGGTGAGCATGATGGAAGGAGTGATCCAGGTAAGCCCCCACCCGCCCTGCCAACGCCGGCATCCCAGTGATGGCTGTGGGTCAGCTTGGTCCGGTTCTTTCGTGTTTCAGATTTGGTTACATGCTTGACTTTATCTTGAGAGCTTTTCCTAAAATAAAAGTTATATAAATTGTATTGAAAATTGTATAGCTTTAAAAGTTGAAAAAAAATGTAAACTTTTTTTTTTTACTTCCCACAAACTTGAGAAAAGGGAAGATAAATGGTACATGGTAACATAATTATTATGAGAAAGACCCTTAGAGTAGTTGTTGTGAGAAATCTTGAGACTTGATGTGGGTTTTAGAATTTTTTACAAAATAAAGTGTTGAGATGAAATTTACATGACGTAAAATTAACCATTTAAAAGGAATGACTTGGCAGCATTCTGCACGTGTGCAGTGTTGTACAGCCCCAGCTCCACCTGGTCCCGCGTCTCCGTCCCTGCAGCCCCCAGTCCGTGGAGCTGGGGGGTCTCCTGCCCCTCCTCCCACCCCTGGCAACTGCTCCCCAGAACTCTGTCATGGGCATGAAGGGCTCTGCCTCTTCTGAGATGAGCCTCCCGTGGCACTGGCAGTGACTGTTGGTGTTTGGACAGCATGCACCGGGGTGATGGACATCATAACATTTCTCACAGTGAAACTTGGGTCCACATGCTTTCATAAGTCAATTTTGAAAATTTTGGGAAGTAAGAGTATTCCCTTGGTAGGGTGGTTCGTTTCTTTTAAGTACTCTCTGTAGTTGATAAAATTGGCATACCAGTTTCCAAACTTACTGAGAATCTGAAGTTTATCATAAAGTAAAATGTATAGTTTTTAAAAAGTTTTCCTAAATCATGAGTCAGTGCAATTACTTGCTAGAAAACTCCAGTTACGAAGTGTTAAATAACATGATCAGGTTGTTTTTCTCCTGTCAGGGTATTTGGAGGAAAACTGATCTTTTAATTCCCTCCGAATTGTTTTAAAAGGCCCAAATTTTTTAAAGACATGTTCTTTTATGTTTCAGTGATTAGCATATGCATTTGATGGGGTTATTCTTTTACCCAAGTGAGAATAGAGATCAAAAAGGAAAGTCATTTTATTTGGATACCATTTCGTTACTCTTTATTATTTTATAAATAGATGTGACTTCCTTTTTAGTTGTCATTCAAAGCCATTGTCTGTCTTACATCATGTTTGGATTTGTAAAGCCTATTTCAAATTATGAGACTCCTGCCATCAACTACTTTTGATAGACTTTTCCATATTGAACTTCAGCTTCACCAAAATCACCATTAGCAAAACAAGTCTTTTAATTTCAGATTTGGGTTTAGTATATGATTGGAGGAATCTTCACATTTTAGAAACAAACTATGGTAGTGAATAATTAAAATTTTGGGTTTTTTAATAGTTTATTTAAATTTTTATTTATTTATTTTTAGAAAGAGGGGAAGGGAGGGAGAGAGGGAGAGGAACCTTGGTTTGCAAGAGAAACATTGATCAGCCACCTTTTACATGCTTGCGCCGGGGGACCTGGCCTGCAACTCAGGCATGTGCCCTGACCAGAGATTGCACCCATGACCCTCTGCTCCGTGGGATAATGCCCAACCCGCTGAGTCATACCAATCAGTGCTAATGTAGATTTATCAATTTGTAAAAACCCACTTTCAAAAACAGTTTACTTCTTTTTAGTATAGGTTTTTTTAAATATAGTTTTAGATTCTCAACGTTCTTGACTTTTATTTTTATTGTTTCTGTTGATCTTTCCTGTCTCTTTCATTCTTATTTATTAATCCAGGGAAGAGACTCATCTTACAGACCTTGAAGTACTCAGACTCAGAGTACCAATAAACATTCAGAAGTCCTTCCCTTGTAAATCTTTTAAAGAGACCAGTGTGTATGTTCATGGTGTATTGGTACCTCTGCTTCATGGGTGAGCTCCCCAGGAACTCACTCAGTTACTGCACCAGTGTTAGAGGCACAGGGCCACTCCCTTATGCCACGCACTCAGTGAGTGTGTAATTGGGGAACAGCGAAACCGAATGTCGTGCCGTCATGTCGTACCTTCATGTTAGTGTGTTGGTTTTTTTGAACTGTCATGATTGTTTACAAGTTTCTTTCTCTCGTTCTGCTTGGTTTCCCCTCGTCTGTTTTCCTCCAGGAAGTAGACCAGGTTGATCAGGTAGGACCTACTGCTGGGCACTGATCCTGGCTGTGTCGGCTTAGCTGAGTTTCTCATGTCGCTTCCATGTCAGACACAGCGCTCCACACACGGGACTGAGCCGCCATAACACTCATTCAGCAGCTGAGACACGCACTACTAAACCCTTTCGACTGCGCACCTTTACCAGCATTTCATAACTTCTGCTTAACGCACTTCCGTGTGGATATGAAATGACAGCAGTCCTGCTTCTCCTCCTTATCGTTTACCCTTGGTTCCTACTCTCTGGGTCTCATCTGAGGTTGCCTGGCCTGCACATGTGGTCGGGAGAGGATGCACTAGATCATCACTTGATACCGAGTGGCTTGTGTCCAAGCCAGTGACTGCGAGTATCAGGGTGGCTGTGGGTAACCGTGGACACGTGTGTGTATACTCGCAGATTACCAGATAATGCACAACTCTGATTTGGTGCTGTGATTCGGTGTCCTCATTTCTCCATCGATTCCATAAATGGTAGCCACTTAGAACCATGTGTCTCCATGAATCCTGGGAAGTCACGGTGGTCATTTATTTTCCACTGCTGTGTTATGTACCAAATTCCTCTGCAAATATCTGGTATCTGTGGTAAATACCTTGGCGAAATGGGAAAGTACTGGCCTACCTTCAGCAGCTTTTCAGGAGCATCCCTTTCTGTTGTTACGTCTGTCCACCCCGGAGCTGCTCATGGCAGTGTGTTCTGCCTGCAGAAACAGAAGAACATCGCAGGGGCGCTCGCCTTCTGGATGGCGAATGCGTCGGAGCTGCTCAACTTCATCAAGCAGGACCGGGACCTGAGCCGGCTCACACTGGATGCTCAAGACGTGCTGGCACACCTGGTTCAGATGGCGTTTAAGTAAGGGGCATGCCCTGGGCCAGGACACTGTTTCATAAGGATGCAAATCTTTATGTGTTTCCTTGTTAAGTTTTCAAAACTGATTTTTAAAGGTTTTTATTTACCCTGATTGAATAACATCAAGAAACATAAATAACTATGCAAAATGTGTCGTTAACAAATTGAATTCAGTGAGCTGTGTTTCATGAACCCCGAGAGTAAAGCTGTTACGTTTTTAAGTGAAGATGTTCCCACACAGGACAGATGGTTGCGCATGTGCTGTGCCCGACAGTAGCGGCTGGTTGCACTGAGTTCATTAAAATTTGTGGTGCATTTCAGATACCTGGTTCACTGTCTTCAGTCGGAACTGAATAATTACATGCCAGCCTTTCTGGATGACCCTGAAGAGAACAGTCTGCAAAGACCAAAAATAGGTTAGGATGTTCTTTTTCTCTTTCCTGCCTCCCACCTGCTTCACTTCGTGTTAATATTTGATATTGAATATAGGTAAGAGGGAAGCATTTTAAAAATAAACGAGATGCCCTGTTGGATTGGGCATTCTCACCAAAACAGTGAACTGTGACTGCCATCTGCTATAAGAGTAGCTCAGATTTTGCATGTCATGCTGGATAGGTTTTTCAAAAAACCTCTCAGGGTGGGTGCACGTGGTTCACAGCTAGATCACTGTCTCCTGCTTGAGTGAGACCGGTGTCACCAGGACTGCTGGTATCTATCTAAAGGGACGCCCTGCCCTCGCCCTGTGTCTTCAAACAGACGATGTCCTGCACACGCTCACGGGGGCCATGGCACTGCTGCGGCGCTGCAGAGTCAACGCGGCCCTGACCATCCAGCTCTTCTCCCAGCTCTTCCACTTCCTCAACATGTGGCTGTTCAACAGGCTGGTGACCGACCCCGAGTCAGGGCTGTGCTCTCACTACTGGGGGGCCATCATCCGCCAGCAGCTCGGGCACGTGGAGGCGTGGGCAGAGAAACAGGGGCTAGAGCTGGCCGCCGACTGTCACCTCAGCAGGATCGTGCAGGTGGGTGGTCCGAGGCCCACCAGCCCCCGTGGGTGTACTTCCTGTAGCAGTCTCTGATTCTCTTGTGGGTGGGACTCGGACTCAGCAGAACCCAACACCCCTGTTGGGGGTTTTCACGTGCACAAACCATGAGACCATGGTGTGCCCATTTACCTGGGTCCCTGTAACAAAAGTAGCAGGCTGTGGGCGGACGCCACAGAAATGTATTGCCTCAGTTCGGAGGCTGGAAGTCCGGGGCCAAGGTCAGGTGGGACTGAGCTCTCTGGGGTGTGAGGGGTTCGGCCCTAGGCCTCTTTCTGAGCCCTAGGGGTTTGCTGGCATTTGGGGGGTTTTTTAGGCTTATAGAGGCATCTCCTGATCTGTCATCGTCTCCACAGGGCCTTCCCCCTGTGTACATGTCTGTGTCCAGTGTCCCTCTCATAAGGGCCCTTGTTTGAACTTGATCGCTCTGTTAAGACCCTGTTTCCAAACCATGTTGCTTTCTGAGGGGCTAGGGGCTAGCACTCCAGCATGCTCCCCAACCTAGGGAGCACAGTGCGGCGCCCAGCAGGTGGTAACCAGTAGGTAGACCGCCATAAAGGGTCCTTTTTATTGGGATTAGTAAGGCAGGTCTCCTAAAGATAAAGTCTAATTTAGAAGTGAGTGATAGTTACCTCCTAAGAGTACAAAGCCAGGGAACCACGAAGCAAAAACCTATACAGTGGTAGGTATACAAAAGGTAGAGGAGAGGGAGCACAGGAATGCAGAGCAGGCCCATGTGCTGACGGTTCTGGAGTGGCTCCTAGGTGGCGAGGGACTGGAGGCCTCTGGGCACAGTGAAGGCAGTGCATGTCTACAGCCTCCAGACTTAGGGTGGTGTTTTCCATTATTGCAGTGTGTAGTTTTGTATCTTTTTTTCTCAGTTTCTGAATCTGTTCTGAAGAGATTAGCATCAAAATAGACTGCTACCCTCCTGCTTTGAGTTAACTGGTTATAAAAAGGGTCATTACAATGAAACTTTGTTTAAACCCCAGTAATTGGTCATCCTAGTGGTTACATAAGTGTTTAAAGTTTCTATGAGGATTTTTTGTATGCTTTATGAACATAAACAATTGAATTTATTTATGTTTTAATAAAATTAAGTGACAGCTAAAACTTTTCTGAGACAACACTTTGATTTCAGTTTGCCCAGGTGAATGGAACTGTTTTCTTAAAAATATTGTGAATTTCAAAATCAAATCAGCAGGTTATCAGAGGGTGCCTGTTACGTAAAGGGGACAGTTTATGAATGGCCATTATATCACGTGTCATGCCGTTCATTCTCCCAACTAGGCCACCACTCTGCTCACCATGGATAAGTACGCACCTGATGACATTCCCAACATAAACAGCACCTGCTTCAAGCTGAACTCGCTGCAGCTTCAGGCCTTGCTGCAGAACTATCACTGTGCACCCGATGAGCCGTTCGTCCCAGCGGTAAGTGGGCAGTGCCGTGGACCACACATCTGCACTGGGAAATGAGGACAGTGCTACCTTATTTCTGTAAAAATAAGCTTATTTTCTTGAGCATCTTACAGGATCATTTTCGCTGTTGATAAACGAGTTTGGGTTTAGTGTGTGGAGTAGAAACTGCATGAGCATTTTAAGTAGAAAGGCACGTAACTCAGGGGATCGGGTTCTTGGGAGACTGTTGGAAGGCCTGTGGGGAGGGTGATCGGCGGTTGCCCCGGAGTCTTCAGTTCATGGTCGCACCCCTGCCCTTGAGACCCAGAGGGCTCCAACTGCTGCCACGGCCACAGGTGTCCTCAAGTCTCCAGGGCTGAGGGCCTCTCGCATGGCTGCCTCCCAGACCTGTACAGAGGTTCTCACACGGTGCAGCCTAGAGCTTTGGCGTTACTGGTGCGGAGGCAAAAGCCCAGTCCATGGCGTCTGCTGCAGCTAGCTTGCAGTGAAGTGAGAGATGCTGCAGAGACCTAGCATCGCCATTTGGTCAGAGACTCCTGATGCAGGCATCCAAGATGGGAGAGGTCAGGTGCTCAGGTGGACACATTGACCGGCCGGCCAGCCAGCCTCTAGGACTGAGTGATGCCGCAATAGACATCCTCAAAAGTAGCCCTGACCCGGCAGCCCAGCAGTGCAGTGTGCTTGTAAGCTGTGTCGTGGTCGTTAAAGGGATGCGGCTTGAGGGACCCGGAGCGAATTCCGGCCCACGGCAGCTTGGAGGGGTGTCACAGCATACACTGCACAGAAGAGGTCAGATACGAGCTGTAAACAGGTGCTGCTGTCTGTCTGAATCTTCAGGGCAGATGGGGTGGGGGGGCTGTGTGTTGGGAGCCGGGGAGCAGGGACTCTGGGAAGGGGTGGGCGTGAGGCCCGTCGTTCCTTGTGCAGTAGTGTAAGGAGTGTGGACGTTCCGGTGTGTGTGTTATACACTCACGAGAACTTGTTAAGCAAAGTTGCTTAATGCACCCATATTTCAAAAATAACCTCTGTATGAGCTGGAAATAGATATTTTATCCTGGTTTTTATACATTGTGTGAGCTTTTTTCCACGTCATTAAACATTCTGCAAAAAGAATTATTAGCATTGGATGTTGGAGAATTATGTGAGGAAAAACGATTACTTTTGAAGAGAGAAAACCTATTTTCCTGTGATTGAACGATTTCTTTTTTTCAAAGCTACCCATCCTTTGACGCTAACCACAGCTCTCGACTGTGTGCTGGAGTGGGTCCTGTGCTGGCGTGGGGCTGCCGGGCAGCCTGATGTGGACCTGTGGTGCCCGTCGTCCCGCACAGCCTTCGGGGATGCAGGCGGCCCCTGGTCGGTGACACCCATCCGGGGCATCTGTTTGTAATCGTGCTTTTTTTCCCAACCAGGACCTGATAGAAAACGTGGTGGCTGTGGCTGAAAACACGGCTGATGAGCTGGCCCGCAGCGATGGAAGGGAGGTGCAGCTGGAGGAGGACCCCGACCTGCAGCTGCCCTTCCTGCTGCCAGAGGACGGCTACTCCTGTGATGTCGTTAGGAACCTCCCAAACGGCTTGCAAGAGTTTCTAGACCCTTTGTGCCAGAGAGGTGAGCACCGTTCACGGTGTCTGCAGTCTGAGCTGCAGCCCCATTCAGGGCATGTTTTACCAATTTTGTGTTCCCATGTGGAGGGTCCCTATGTGCTTCTAAGAAGTCGGTGTTCCAGGACCGGGAAGGAAGTGTTTCCTGGTGACACGGGGGTCGCAAATGTCCAAAGTTCTTGTGGGTGGGCTGCATGAGAGCCTGTGAACCCTGGCTCTGCTTGCTAGGTGTCAAGGTGACAAGTGGGTCTGGATTGGCAGGAGGTCCTCATGGCTCCTCAACCCTCCCACAACCCACCCACCCAGACCCCTGTCTTGGGGTTTTTGGGCTGGGCGCAGGTGCAGTCTCTGGAGCTGAAGTGTCGCTGTTGGTGCCAGAGCAGCACAGGCTCTGGACGAGGCGGCCGAGCCCTGATCCCATCTCCTCCCTGCAGTTCCTCATCGCACGAGGGCCGTGGTGACAGCCTGCCTAGTGGGACTGTGCCGAGGGTAGATGGGCCACCAGCGGGTCTCTGAGTGCTGGCACTGCTGCTGTCCCAGTGCCGGCCAACACTTGGCCCGGCGCCAGTGTGTGTTGTCAAGTTGGCCTCGGGTCCCTCGTTGTGCCCTGTGCCTGTTACATGTTCTCCGTGAGGTCGGTGAGTGGAATGCCCTGTCAGACCTGAAGCGGAAGCTGTCAGATCAGAGCAGACTTCAGCCCCAGTCTGCTATTTTCTTGTAATGCTCTGGTGAGTAGGAAAACAGATCCCAGTTTTAAGCATCGGAACAAAAGTAACAGAAGAGTTCAGGTTGTGTGTCCGCAAGCACGTAAATTGAGTGAGTGTGATGCTTGACTTCAGTGAGTACTTTACTCGTCACAATAGATTTTTATGTCTTCAAAGGGTTTGACAGTGTGAGATGTTGACCAAGGCTGCCACTGGGAATGAAATGCGACCGTGGCCACAGCCCTCCAGGAGTGCAGATGTAGCGGTGGGGAGTGGGGCAAGTCTAAGGGACAGGAAGGAGGACCGGGCTGCGGTGTGCTTCTGAGGAAGGCACTGGGTGGGCATCCCTGGGCTGGGTGCCTATCGGAGGGGCCCTGAGCTAGGCCCAGGTCCGGCTGCCCCGCCCCGCCTTGCCCACGAAGACCACGGCACACACGGGTGTGGGTCGCGGCCCTAGCCGGGCTTCTTGCCTAGCTCTCCTCTTCTCCTTCTAAGGTCCACATGGCTGTCAGGCCTGACAGCCGGGTGTTGTTTCTGGCTCCCTGCTTTGACCCTCCTCATACCCTGTGGGACTGAAGACCAAATTGTGGGTGCATTTGTGTGCCGTCTGGGATGGGAATGCTGTGTGTGGTCAGCGTTGCACTGCGTGCTGTGGACCCTGTGGGGCTGGGGCCTTTGTCCCTGTTCTCCTTGCTTTCCCTGCATCTAGAGGACCTCAAGCTCTTCCTCAACTTAAGCTGTCTTCCCCATGAGGGTGCTTTGTGGCAGCGTTTGCATGCTCACGTGCAAGCAAACATCCAGAGGACGGCTGGCTGTGCTGCACTGCCCCCAGCTCCTCAGCACTGACCCAGCTCACTAGTGTTACAAGTGGGTGCGATTTGTGGTGTACATACAGCTGCTGTGTAGGAACTCGAGGCAGGGGACGGGCATGTACCCAGTTGGGACTCTGGAGACCTGGAGTTGGTAATAAGGTTTCTCCGTGAGGTCCCCTCAGGCACTTGTGAGTCCTTGATTTCAGGACACAGTGATGCTTTATTGTGGTCTGGGCGTGGCCATGTTATTTCATGTGTTACATGACAGTGTAGCCAGGTACACAGGTGCTTTGAAAGGGACCATGATGTGCTCTCAACGTCCATTCTTTTGGGAGGTTTTGGTATAATAGGGTGAAAGGTGGCTATAAAATCGGCATGGACTTATACCTGATCTGAGACATTCCTTCAGCAAAGAAAGGGGAAAGTGCTTGCAGTGTGGTCCAGACTTGTTGTGGAGATTTGAAAAAATAAACTACAGTTGTTGAAATTTAAAAACGAAGGTAATTATGATTCTCTAAAACAGAGAAAACAGAAGTTATAGGCTGTATTTTAAACTCGATTGAAACTGGTTTTTTCTACAAAGGACTAAAACTAAGTAAAATTAATAAGAATACATATTCTTATTTTAACTGAGAATATTTGTGTTGTCTCTTTCTCCCTCTACCACAAACAACCCTGTAATTGTCTAAATTTAACAGCCAAAATTCTTACTGGTGGACACCAGAGTGGGTGGGCATAGCAGTTGCTGCCCACCAGAACCCCTCGCCAGCACTCAGCAGCAGGGCCGATCAGGATGACGCTCCGGACATGCTGTGGGCACAGGGTGTGGTGCTCAGGGTCCTCTCGGCAACTGTGAGCTGAGCGCCGCAGTGAGACCACATGGGGAAACCTAACAGGAATGGTGTAAGAAGGTGTGATAGGAACACGTCAGGAAATTGCTGAGACACAGTCACATCTGACTAAATGAACAGATTTTGAATATCCCATCATTTGTCCCTGATGAAAATATTAAAGATACTCTTTAAAACATTATAAAATTATTTTAAAGTTCATTAGAAATTCAAATGAGTATGGATAAATAAATAGGGACTTCCGGCCAAGATGGAGGCATAAGTAGACACACTGTGCCTCCTCGCACAACCAAAAGAAGAAAAACAACAATTTAAAAAACAAAAACAGCCAGATCTGACAGAAAACTGAACTGAGTGGAAGTCCAACAACCAAGGAGTTAAAAGAAGACACGTTCATTCAGACCAGTAAGAGGGGAGGAGCAAGGCGGAGAGCACTTGGCAAGACTCAGTTTGTGGAGCCATACTGGCAATGCTCCAGCTGCCCGGAGGGGCCCGTGGCGGGCGCACCTGACCAAAACGAAACCGGATCTGAGACTGGTGGACCGGGCGGTCTCTCATTCTCGCACAGATAAACCGGGAGGAAAAGCTGGGGAGCGGAACCACGCGGCCCACCAACGCAGGGAAATAAAGCCTCAAACCACCAATTGAATATACCTGCGGGGGTTGAGGCAGCAGTGGGAGGAACTCCCGGCCTCACAGGAGAGTTCGTTGGGGGGACCCACAGGGACTTGGAACTGTGCAGGCCTGTCCATTCACCCCGGAGCCAGCAAAGAAGGGCCCGACTTGCTTGTGGGTAGCTGGGGAAGTACGGAGAACAGAGCAAGCACCATTGTTCTCTCAGGTCCCGCCCCCACAGACAGTGTCACAATACGATGTGGGTTGCCCCGCCCTGGTGAACACCTAAGGCTCCGCCCCTTAAAGTAACAGGCGCACCGAGAACAAAAAATGGCCCAAATGAAAGAACTCATCACAGCTCCAGAAAAATACAACTAAGTGATGAAGAGATAGCCAACCTATCAGATGCACAGTTCAAAGCACTGGTAATCAGGATGCTCACAGGATTCGAAGAAAGATTGTCACAATTACTTGAACAAATGAAGGATAATATAAAGGAAATAAGGGGAAATCTTCAGGGAACCAATAGGGATGAGAAGGAAACTGGGACTCAAATCAACGGAGTGGACCAGCAGAAAGAAAAAAACATCCAACCAGAAAAGAATGAAGAAACAAGAATTCAAAAAACTGAGGAGAGGCTTAGGAACCTCGAGGACATCTTTAAACGTCTCAACATCCGAGTCATAGGGGTGCCAGAAGGAGAAGAGGAAGACTAAGGGATTGAAAACTTATTGGAACAAATAATGAAGGAGAGCTTCCCCAAGCTGGTGAAGGAAATAGATTTTTAGGAAGTCCAGGACTCTCAGAGAGTCCCGAAGAAGTTGGACCCAAAGAGGAACACACCAAGACACATCATAATTACATTACCCAAGATTAAAAATAAGGAGGGAGCCCTGGCTGGTGTAGCTCAGTGGATTGAGTGCGGGCTGGGAACCAAGCGGTCCCGGTTCGATTCCCAGTCAGGGCACATGCCTGGGTTGCGGGCCAGGTCCCCGTGAGGGCCATGTGAGAGGCAACCATACATTGCTGTTTCTCTCCCTCTCTTCCTCCCTTTCCCTCTCTCTCTAAAAATAAATAAAAATAAAAT
>PVJI01022400.1:0-25355 GCA_004026765.1 Micronycteris hirsuta | reverse complement strand
GGGGCTGGAGGGGAAAGGAGGAGGGGAGGGGAGAGGATGCAAATAACTGTAATTGAACATAAAAGTAACAATAAGTAACAACAATAAAGTAATTATTAAAAAAGTAAATAAAAAAAGAACTAAAGAGGGGAAATGGGGGCTGTGGGGTGGAGAGGAATAAAGGGGAAATGGGCAATTGTAATAGCATAATCAATAAAATATATTAAGAAAATTAAAATAAAATTTAAGGGGAAAAAAATCTCACTACATGCCAGGGATTTCCTGACTACAGTATCTAAACTCAGTTCCCTGTTCCTCCTTGTTCAAGTCTTCCTTAATACCTTTATAGCTCTAACAACATTTTATAACTGTTTTCTTTGTTGCATTATTTTCTTTTTTTAATGAATCTTTACGTAATGAATCAGTGAGTAAAGATAAACTAAGATATGCAATCAACTTATTATCTAGAGATGCATTCAAAGAGTATTAGGTAAAATAGATTCAGATGCCATTTTTATTTATTCATATAGTTTTCCATATTTATGTCAGTCGGGACAAGTTAGGTTATGTTACAGTAACAACCAGTCTCTCTGGCTTAAATCAGAATAACTTAAAACCCAAAGTTTATGCCTTTTCCATGCAAAGTCCATTTTGAGTCTGGGAAACTGTCCACAGATTCATCCTCCACAAGTACATATAGCATTGAACGTCCATATCCATACTTGCTTTTGCAATTGCAATAGCAGAGGAAGAGAAAGGGGTAGTAAACGGGCACATTCACGTTTCTACTGGAAGTCACCCATGCAACTTCTGTTCACATTTTATTGGCCATAGCATGCGATGTGGCCATACTTAACTTCGGGAGGCTGAGACAGTACAATCCCATCATGGGTGTGGAAGGACATAAGAACCAGGAAGCAGTGGGGCAGGAGTAATGTCTGCCTCATCAAACAAATTGAATAACACACTCTGCAGAGCTCATTCTTCCGTGGAGAATATGCTACTATGGAGATCTGAATATGTGCCAGGCACTCTTACAACATTTTGCATTAACTGGTTTATTTTATATATTTATATCTTAACAATTCCATTGCTTTCACTTGGACCACCATAACAAAAAACCATAGACTGTGTGGCTTCAAAATTTTTATTTTGTCAGTTCTGGAGGCCGGAAATCTGCAGTCATAGTGCCAGCATGGTTAGGTTCTGAACGGGTTCTCTTCCTGGCTTAAAGATATATGCATACATTGTGTGCTCACAGGACCCTGCTCTTGGGACCTCGTCTAAACCTAATCGCCTTTCCAAGGCCCCATCTCTATAAACCATCACATTAGGGGCTAGGATTTCAACATATGAGTTTTGGAGGAACACACTTCAGTCCATAGCATCTATGAACTAGGCAGTATTACTGCACACGTTTAAAAATTAGAAGACTGAGTCACAGAGAGCTTCAGTAATTTGATCAGGGTCATCCAGCATTAGATAACAGAACTGAGCAGAGTCGACGCTCTTTTAAAAATTCGATCTGGTTTCTAAAAGATGTTCCTAAGAGGGATATAGGAGCTGCTTCTCACTCATATGCCTTTCCTTACATGAACAGGATAAAGTAAATAAAAATAAAAATGATAAATTTATAGATCTGAAGTTATATAAGAGCAGTTTGCAAGGTGAATTGTCAAAATCACCCTGTGATTTGAAGCGTATGAAGTTATTTTGATGTGCATTTTCATTTTTAGAAGAATTGCTAAAATTTCCAAATGTCAAGGCTTGCAAACATAGCGCTTCTGACTAAAATTCTCTTGCTTGTTTTGAGAAAGCTGGACTGTATGGAGAGCTTTAACTTTGTAAGTAAAGAGGTTTTACCTGAGAATAACAGATATCAGAAGTCAAACAAGATGAGCCAGGTTGAAAACGGAAGAGCATGCCGAGAAAGTTTTCTCAGCATGACTAAGCTATTCTATAGTTTGCTCTTCTGCTGAAGCTTTGGAAGAACTCAGGATGTATAATGGTAAAAATAGTTCTGAGGCATCACCCTTCAGAATAGTTCTTTCTTTGGTAATACATATTAAAATTTACTTAATCTAAATGATTTACCAAGATTTACTTAATCTAAATAAGAAGAGAGCACACATCTGAGAATGTTTACCTAAACTGATTATATCAGTGGAAAAGCCAAATTAGCCACTTGGTGGATAAAAATTCATATAAGAAACACTAAGGATGTTTTCTTATTTGGGATCTTTTAAAAAATTGTCTGTATATAGGAAAAATAATTTAACTTGTGACAAAAAGGGAGCGCTTCTAATAATTTTAAGAGTGAATAAAAACATTTCTGTATCCATAAGGATCTACTGGGAAGTGCCAACTTCATGGTACCTAACTGATTTTATTCATCTCTGGAAAGTCTTTGTCTTAATATCTGTTCATGTTCTCAGATCCTGCAATTGATAAATTAATTGATAAATTATCAATAAATAAGCAACCTCACTTTTACCTAATCAGAGCCAAAATAATACCAACATTAGGAATATTTATTTACTATGACCTCAGAAAACATATTCTGAAAGTATTCTTTCACCTAAGATAGTTGATAGAAAATAGACTCTAAAATTTCTATTTAAAAAGTATTAAAAATAAATTAAGCTTTTAACCATGCCATCTAATCAGTGGTAGTTTTTCCTGAGTATAATTTTACAATTCATAAAATATGCTTTTACAAGTACGGTAGAAGCAAGGCATTGTAAAAGATTACCTGACACACTGACAATGTCTTTCTGGTCAGTGACATGATGAATCTTTGAATTGCCTCTTTAGAATTCTAATAAGCTTGTTTTTTGGTGTTGAAGAATCAGAGGTTCTCAGGCCTCAGAGTTCTGTGACCAGACAGGCTATATAAGTTTAGATTTCGGTCTTCATTCTTTGGATAACTTACAGAGACACTTGGTTTGACTGTAAGCTGATTCTTTGTTTCTGGTTAGATATGTACATCACATCTGAGAAACTGAGGGCCCTTGTGACCAGAGAATTCATTCAGATCCTACTAGCTAAGAGCACCTCTCAGCTAGATCTTATGTTCATGATCATTGCTTGGGAAATTCAGTTGCTGAAATAGAAAATCGTTACTAAAAGTACAGCTGGTACCCTATGTGGAAAACTGAGAACAATTAAATGATTGAATTGAAGGCTTTCAGTGTATTATATAGACTCAGGACAGACGTGCTCTCTTAATCATGTACTTGAAGGGAAAAGTTGTCGTTGTGAAAGACCTCAGAGAGAGGCCTGACGCTGGACATTCATGCACTGATTTTTCCTTCAGAAGAAATGGGGTGAAGGAATGAAAACTTCCAATAACTGGATAATGGAATGAAAAATATTTTGTTGAATACACATTTGTCCAAATGCTTGATTATGGGCTTATTTGAAGATATTTATCATGACTGCCAAGAATAAAACCTATTAAACACACAATATTTGTTGCAGAAGGCTCTTGATGAAAATATGTGCATATGTATATATGTAGTGCATACATTTATTCATAAATAATTGAAACTGCACATGGAGTATTTTGATTAATCTTCCCTAAAGCAATAAAGAATATAAAGCCTGGAAATTGTAGTTCTAAAATATTTCAAAGGAAGAGAGCATTTTGGAAAGAACTTTTTTTTTAATTACTTTATTGTTGTTCAATTACAGTTGTCTGGATCCTCTCCCTTCCCCTCGCCCCCACCCTCTCCAAACCCACCTCCCTCCCCTGGAAAGAGCTTCTTCAACTGAGTTATTCTTTTTGCAAATAATTGATACCTTTCCTAACTGAATATTACTAAAATGGATTACCTCCTTCCACTGCACCTAATAATTACCTTCTGGAAAAATATAAGACAGTGCTTATTCCCACCAACACATTTTGCTTTGTCCCAGTAATTCATCAGAATATAGTTAGGAAAAGAAAATATTTAAAATATCTGGGACTATGGGCTAAATAAAATGTCCCAGACCCCAAGCCTGTAGCATGAAGCCATTTCCATGATTTCCAGGAGAAAGCTGTTTGCAGCGCCCAGGAGCAGCGAGGAGGATGCATGGTTGCAGATTCTGAGGCTGCTGATAGAGGGAGGCCCTCTGAGGGATGCCAGTGAGCTGTGGAGCCCTGGGGAGCTGTCACAACCTTGGCTGTGCCATTAAACCAGATGGCAGTGCACAGATAGTACTTGGAGTAAGTACTTATTACTTAGTAATGCAAATGCAATTCTAGTAATAGGCTTCACTAAAACCATTCTTGGAATAGATTTTAAATAACAAGTGTATTTACAAATACAGCATTCCTCTTGGAAAAGAACTGTAGAAAGGCTTGAAGGGAGGAAAGGAATTCGTGACCCAGACAACAAATAGGACAAAATATAATACCGTATTTAAACATGCTTGTATTTCTTAATATGACTAAGCACTCTTTCCAACGCTCCCTGCCCCCCCTCCACCCAGAATATTTGGCATTTAAAACAAAAAGAATTTAATTCATTACAACTCAGATATCTGAGAGTAGAATGTGGGGCTTATAAAGAATCAAAATCCATCTTATGGAGGCGGATCTATATTTTTAAATAGTAAATTATTTGGAAAAGTAATTGTATATGCATCAAGAAAGGTATGGAAATATTCAGAAAAGCCTGTTCATGGTGGAAGTAGAGGAAGGGAATTTGAAAAGGAAAAAAATACAGGAAAAGGAAAAAGCATAAGATACGAAAATACACATGGTGAAATATTATATATAAAGGTAAAAGGATAGATTATATAATTGTAATTTAAAAATTACTGCAAATATGGTATTAGACATAAATATTTGAAAGTTAGAAAGAAATTGACAAAAATATTTATTTGATCAGGTGATTTTATTAAATGATATTTTGTCTTGCATTTCTGTGTTTTTTAACTAATGTTTTTGCAATAAAATAACAACTAAAATGTTAACATAACCAAGGGAATGAAAGAGACAAGCCACATACAATATATTTGCAAAAACTTTTAAGGGCTTTTAGGGGAATGAAACTATAATGTATGATACTATAATCATGGATACATGTCATATACCCTTGTCCAAACCTGTGGAGAGCACATCGAGAATGATCCATAACATAGACTATGGACTTTGGGTGATTATGAAGTGTCAGTGTTGGTTCATCAGCTGTAATATATGTACCCCTCTGGTAGGAGATGTTGATAATGGGGGAGGTTATGCTGTGTGTGAACACAGGGCTATTTGGGAACGCTCTGTACCTTCCTCTATTGTGCCCTGAACCTAAAGCTGTTCTAAAAAAAACCCTGAAGTCTTTAAAAATTAACATAACAATGACATGCCCGGAATCACTTTGGTAAATGAATTATAACTAACTCCCTTTGTTATTCTGCAAGTTGTAAAGGCAGTCACCCCACAGAGAAACACTACATAAAACTGCCTCCTCCCTATTCTCCTTCTATCCCTGTCACTCTGCAGTCTGGTTTCCTAACAGCAGGCGGAGTGATCCTTTTAAAGTACATGTCACAACATGTCACTTGTCTGTTCAAAACACTCTCAGGGCTCCCCCTGTCAGAGTAAAATCGAACCCTCCAGAATCTCTGTGCAGCCTGCAGCCTGCTCCACCCACAACCTCTCTTGATTTCATCTGTCCCTGACTCATTCAGTGGTGGCCACACTGGGCTCTCTGCCGTTCCTTTCACGCTTAAGGAGCTCTCCTGCTCCAGATCTTGGCATCCACTTTCCCTCCTGTCTGCCTCACTCCCTTTGCCCACCCCCAGCTGGCCATGTGGCTGTGTTTGCGCATTTCACTCAGGTTCCTGCTCATGTCATGTCCTATTGGACAACTTTCCTGAATACCCTTCTTCTCCAATTATTTTTTATCCCCTTACTCTGTTTTATTTTCCTCACACTTCTTCATAGTATTTTCACTACAATTTTTGTTCATACCCCCCCACCACACATACATGTAAGCTTATCAGGGGATTTGGTGCTCCCCCATCAGATTTTCTCCAGCCTTATGTATATACTTTGCAAAGAAACCACAGACTTCCCATTCAACTTCTTATCTTCTTGCCTCATCCTCAAATCAATATTTTCCACTGGACTCATACCATTTAAGGAAAGGATTTTTCCTTCCTCCTTCCTTCCTTCCTCCTTCCTTCCTTCTTCCTTCCTTCCTTCCTTCCTTCCTTCCTTCCTCCTTCCTTCCTTCTTCCTTCCTTCCTTCCTCCCTCCCTTCCTTCCTTCCTTCCTTCCTTCCTTCCTTCCTTCCTTCCTTCCTTCCTCCTTCCTTCCTTCCTTCTTCCTTCCTTCCTCCCTTCTATTAAAAACAAATCTCAACTGAGAAAGAATTAAAGATCTTATCAGCTTTATTCAGCAGTTCATGAAACAGTCATCATCCCCATTAACAAACAGCTCCAAGGAGCTGTACAGTATGGAAAACTTTTATAAGCAGAAGGTGGGCAGGGGGTGAAAGGATGTTTTTAGCAAAGAGCGAATTTTATTCAGGCAGGTCAACTTCTTTTGAAAGAAGGGTGGGGGTCTAATCAGGCAGATTACCTCACTGGTGTTGGCAGGTAGTTCTAGACTGAGTGGTTAAAAAAATTGCATTCCTGGGCAAGGTTGAAAGTGCAATTAAGCTTGGTTTGTTGACATGGGGCTTAGCACAAGTGACTCCATTTGGGAAACTATTGTTTCCTTTTTTTTTTTTTTTTTACAACTTCCTTCTTTATTCCTTTCTTTTTCCTCCTCCCTTCCTCTCTCTATTTCTTTTAAACTATTAAATATATCAATTTGCTTGTGCCTCTTTACTGTGGCTCATGCCATTTACCCTCAATGAGACTGCCATTTCTAGTAATACAAATATATTTTAAAATTTGTAGATAATAAAACCCCAGTATTCTCTTTGGGGCACCAGCTTATCAAGAATTACTGTTTCATGTCATTACATATTTGCAGACCTAAGGGAAAATACCTGCTGACAACTCATTACTGGGTATTTGTCTCCCAGTAGGTTATTTTCTTTAAGGTTATTTGTAACAGCTTGCTACCTATGGCCTCCTCCCATGTCCAATTAATAAAGAATAAATAGATATATAGATGTACTTATCTACAAACTGTGTTTTTACTGGAGAAGGATGAATGGCATTTAAAATCTGGGCATTGACTATCTTTGACATCTACAGAACAGGTGTAGGGGACATGATCTGCTTAGTTGAGAAAGGAAAATAAGATATTTGGAAAATTTTTGCTACTTGAAAAATAGAATAGAGCATGATTTTTAAATGATCCTGAGTAGCACATTAATGATTCCCCTCTCTTAATATTGTACTTCAGCCTGACCTAGGGATTGATGGTAGACAAGGATTTTGCTTGGTTTACGTTCTTCAGGTAAACATTAATTTCATTAGGACTTCTTAAGGTTTGTATCTGAAATTACTACTAAGAAAATTATATCATGCAAATTAGTTTTACTTTTGACTAACTTTATTTTCATTCAAGTTAATAGATGTATGTTGTTTGAAGTGGAATATTACAAGTTTTGTTTCTGGTACAGTGGTGACTTGATGCCCCAGCTAACTTATAAGAGTATTGGATAATTTGTAACAGTCGTATGTGTAGAGCTGATATGAAAATAAGAAATATTCTGATGCTAAAAATGAAGCAAAAGCAGAAACAAAAGAGATCTACATATGACTTTGGCATAATAGAGATGCTTAGCAAATGGAATGAAAGGTTCATTTTTGAATGAAACAAATATTAATTCTCATGTTTCAAGGGTAAGAGAAGATGAAATAGGAATAGATGACACTATTCTTGTACTGTTAAAGTTAAATTTATATGCATTCACTTCTCTGCTGCATTTGTCTGATCTTACTGAGGCCAAATTCTTATTTCAAAAATCCTGCCGTCTTTTATGCATACTTTAGGCAGGCCTAGTCAGGTAACAAGTCTGAAAAATTGTGTTTTCCTTTCCCAGAGATAAACGAAGTCTTCTAATCTTTTCTCTCTGGCATGTTCTCTGTTACCTGCATATGTCATTCTAAAGTCCTTTTTCTCGCCTGAACCAACATAAAAGGCAGTCGCTTCTTTTTTGTTTCTGGGCCTCCTTGTATACTTATGATATGCTAATTTCTCATAAGCTAAAACCTCTACCTTTAAGAGAGGGCCACATTTCACAAGAAAAGTGGGGGATTTTCTTGAATGAGCAACAATAATCTGATTAGCCAAAAAGCAGAGGAATGTTAAGTTCAATGGTACATTTTTATCAGATGCCAGAATGTGAGACTGGAACATTTGCATCTACTCACGGCAGGTTTCCTGTGCCTGTTTTCTGTGAATACCATTCCGTTCAGTGCATTTTGTGAGTTAAGGTATGTTTTCATAAACTGAGGCGCTATTTATGCTCTGCCTCTTTCAACTGACAATGAGCTCTCCGGAAATGAGAGGTTTGCTGTCGGTTTCGGAATTTGCCAAAAGCTATAGTCCCAGAAAGAAGCTAAATATAGTGGAAGAGATGACAACCATCAGAGTGGCTGAGCCTGTAGTATTCAAATCATTTCTCAATGATAAAATATTTAAATTTAATTCCAGATCAACCCAAACGATGATAAATCATGGAGCTGTAATTTATGTTCACTAATTTAGAACCGTACGTTCAAGCAAGTTCATTTACAGTAACAGGTCTGCTTAAAATAATCTGCCACACAAGGATGATCAGCCAAATAATGTTCATAAAGGTTATTCTGCAGAAGCATAAAGTATTGGTTCATTAGTTACACCAACAGAGAATTCACAGAGATGGAAAAGGGATTACTACTCAACAGAATTATTTTATTTCATTAGTTTAAGATAGTAGTAAACATAATTTCATAGGTAGTGATTTCCCCGGTGCTTTTAATGGATAGTTGATTTGTTGCTTATTTTGTACACTTATTTTTCTGTCATTTTAAAAAGTACAACTTTTGAAAGAGGGCATATTAAAAATTTAAGAGCATATTTAATAATTATATAACTATTTTAATTAGTTTATTTACATCTTTTCTGGAACACTTAAAAATTACTAAGTTACTGTGAGGGTGGTAATAACCAAAGTACAACTCAAAAAATACAAATACAAATTGTTTGCCAATTTGAGTTTTTATGTTTTCCAATTCCATTTGTTATATCCTTCTAAAGAAGTAACATTTATTATAGAAAACAGTTCTGTTAATCAGCTTATTAGTAAATTTAGAAGTATAAAACTTTTTTACTAAAAATTTTTAAATAACTTGTATACAAATGCAAAATCTGTAATGTACTTATTACACTATTTAATATTTAAGATAGAGATACTACTAGATGAATAGTTCACCTTCCAGACATCGAGTGTGTTTCTCACATGCTTGAAGTTTATATACATATATATTTTTTAAAGGTTTTATTTATTTATTTTAGAGAGAGGAAAAAGGAGGGAGAAAGAGAGGTGCAGAAACATGGATCCATTGCGTCTTGCACACCCCCAACTGGGGGCCTGGCCCGCAGCTCAGGCATGTGTCCTGACTGGGAATCCAATCGGTGGCCTTTTGGTTTGCAGGATGGCACTCAATCTACTGAGCCACACCAGTCACAGCTGAAGTTTATATATATTTTATTATGAAAAGAAGGATGTTGAATGTTAATTTTTACTATGAAACCAATAGACAGAAATGGGAGATTTATAAATAGTTCGGTCATTGGTCTTTTGGAGTGGATAACAATCTGATTAAGAAAACTGTAATGGAGCACTTTGCGTTTCTAACTCTTAGGGTGTGTAAGAAGCACCCAGTGTGCTTGTTAAAAATGCTGAAATCTCTACATATCAGCTTCCTTTCCAACATGATAAAAGTTTCTAACCAAAGGGAGAGAAGCAGCCCATGAATTTCAGAGCCAGGGTGGGAGAAACCAGGCACAAACTCCCTGTTGTCCAAGCGGAATGGCACAAATAGTGCTTGATTCTCACGGGAATAGTGTGTGACAAAATGTGCAAAGTGTACTGGGGGTTGCACTGACCTCTTTTTTTCCCCTGAACTTTTATTACACTTTTCTTATGCAGTTCATCCATTCGTTCATTCATGGTATTTATTGAGAGTCAGCCATATACTAGCTGAATGCTTGGTCCAATAGTAAATTAAGTAGAAACACTCCCTGTCCTTAGGAATGTTATTATTCAGCCAAAATAACAGTAAAAATAATTAGAAGACAGCTGTAAAGTATAAAAAATAAAGTGTGAAACGAACACATATGGGGATAGAGTAGGGAAGGTCATCACACAGATGGGTCAGTGAAGGCTTCCATGGGGAGTAATACTTCTGCTTACAAATGAAGATCAAGTAGAATTTATCTAGGCTCAAGTACAGGGGTGGGTTGAAAAACAGTAGAAGAAAGATTCAGGCAATGGGACTAACGTGTTTTACAGCAGAGAGGCTTAAGAGAATGAGGAGTTTTAGGGAGTCACAGGGTTTGATGTGGTTGCAGTGTAGGGCATGAGGCAGAGAATGATGAGAGGTAACTCAGGAGTGACGGGCTAGGCAGGGTGCAGGTCTAGGCAGGCCAGATAAGCCATCATTTGAACTTTGTCCTAAAAGAATCAAAGAATCTGCAAGATGTGATGAATAGAGGTTGTATTATTATATTTACGCATTAGAAAAGCCACTCTCACTGCCAGCAGGGAGATGAATTCAAGGAAGGAAGAAGAGTTAGGAAGCTGTACAGTGCTTTTCAAAGCTGGTGGTGACTGGCGTTACCATGGTAGCAGTGAGGCTAGCAAATACTGGACAAATTCGCCAGACATTTGGAATAGTTGATCAATTGTGTCTAATGGATAGCTGTGTTTGTGTTAGGAGCTACTTAAGAGCAGAAACCATGTCTCATTCTTTTCTACCTACCAAAACGTCCAAGTCATCAGTAGTGGGGTCTCGTAATAAGTATTTGCTGACTGAATAAGCCTTTGGATGGAATTATTTAATCACTGAGAATTTGTAAAGGTAGCTGGCAGAATATCCAGGACAAAATTCTTCGTAGCTCCATTTTCAGGGCAGTGTTAAAAATGGGACTGTGAGGCAGCGTTCTTAGACATTACCTCCTTCCAGGGGCCAGAGTAGTGAGCTATAAAACTGGTGATGAAGAATGTACCAGTTTTTACAGCAGTAATCTTGGCTTTAGGGCAGGAAGTCAATGCCAGTGACAAATTTCCAATACATGACAATTTAAAATCCAATAAGTGAAGTTAACAAAGTTGCTTTATAGCTCAGTGGACTTATGGGTAGGGCTGGAAGCCATTTTCATCCTGAATCATCAGGCTGGCTGGCTGTCTTATAAGCAATGCACACAACAATCCAGCAAGGAATCAGGATATCTCTTTTAAAAATAAATCATAAGAATATATTCAGGTTATATCTGCATGTCAATGGAGCAAACATTAGAAGTGTATAAAAATTGATCATTCTTTTGAAAAAAAAAACAGCAAAGACTGAATAAAATTGAGTATATATTTTTTAAGATTTTATTTATTTATTTTTTAGAGAGAGAGGAAGGGAGGGAGACAGAGAGGGAGAGAAAAAGCAATGTATGGTTGCTCCTCACATGGCCCTCACTGGGGACCTGGCCTGCAACCCAGGCATGTGCCCTGACTGGGAATCGAACTGGGACTCTTTGGTTCCCAGCCCACGCTCAATCCACTGAGCTACACCAGCCAGGGCAAATTGAGTATTTTTTTTAAAGGGTGGGAAATCTATCCTAATCCAAATGATTTCTCTCTTCGATTTCATAAATTGAAGTGCAGTTCCTTCTAAAATCCAGCTGTCTTATTTCTTGATTTTTCTTCAGATGATTGCTCAACATGAAGCAAAACACCATCTATACTTTATTGTGTGTGAAATTTTAAGCGAGGATAAAAAAGTTTTCTCATGACAACTAATTAATTCTTATAAACCTGAATATGAAGACCTTTTAACATTAAACAGTGCTTTATCTACTATAAGGTATTCAATGTTAAAAGTGCCTTTTCTAGTGTGATGTGCTCATAAAACAAGCTAGAACTAAAGATTTGTATGTATTAAGCCCTGGCTGGTGTGGCTTAGTGGAGTGAGTGCTGGCCTGTGAACCAAAGGGTCGATGGTTCGATTCCTAGTCTAGGGCACACTCCTGGGTTGTGGGTCAAGTCCCCAGTAGGGGCCGTGTGAGAGGCAACCACACATTGATGTTTGTCTCCCTCTCTTTGTCCCTCCCTTTCCCTCTCTAAAAACAGATAAATAAAATCTTTCAGAAAAAAGATTTGTATGTATTGAAATGACAAACTGTGAGAGAACAGTGAGAGAACATTTTCCAGGAAACCTATCGCAGGTGTGTTTCATAAAAATAAAAATTTATTGAATACATACATTTCTGAGTTTTGTATTAAATGTGTTACTTAGTTATTTCATGCTCACAACAAAATTATGTAAGAAGTGCTTTCATAAATCACATTGTTATATGTAAGCAACCAATACTCAGAATATTCAGAAACTTGCTCAAATCCTCAAATTTGAATCCAGGTCTCAGAATACGGAACTGATATTTTTACTGCCATGCTTACAATCATAACTAATGCTTCTGAAGAAAGGAGCATTACTAGTATTTTCTACTAAGTTGAGTGACAGGTACCATGGTCCTAATTTCCCACCAATGTAAAAAAAAATTATATTGGACACTATTGAATAGTATTAATAAAATGTGATATCTTGTCAGTGTTGATTGCCATGATTTCTTCTGGGATTTTTATGGTTTCTTGCCTTACATTTGAGTCTTTAATCCATTTGAGTTTATTTTTGTATATGGTATAAGAAAATGATCCAGTTTCATTTTTCCTTTGCATGTAACTTGTCCATTTTTCCCCAACACTGTTTATTGAAAAGACTGTCCACTGTTGTATATTCTTGCCTCCTTTGTCATAGATAAGTTGACCATATAAATATGGGATTATTTTTGGGCTCTCTGTTCCACTCCATTAATCTATGTGTGTGCATTTGTTCTGGCACCATACTATTTTGATTACTGTAGCTTTGTAGTATATTATGAAATCAAGGAGTATGATCCACCCAACCTTGTTCTTCTTTTTTAAGATTGTTTTTACAATTGGGGTCTTTTGTGGTTCCATACAAATTTTAGGATTATTTATTCTAGTTCTCTGAAAAAATGCCGTTGGTGTTCTATAAGCATTGCATTTAATCTGTAGATTTTGTTGATTAGTATGGATATTTTAGTGCTATTAGTTCTTCCAATCCATGAGCATGGTTGGTCCCTCCATTTATTTGTATCATCTTTAATTTCTCTCATCAATACCCTATAGTTTTTAGAATAACAGGTGCTTCACATGCTTGATTAAAGTTATTCCTAGGTATTTTGCTCTTTTGATAAAATTGTAAATGGGGATGTTTACTTTATCTATTTTTTCTGATTGTTCCTTGTTAGTATATAGGAATGTAATAGGTTTTGTATATTGGTTTTGTATGCTGCAAGTTTACTGAATTTGTTAATTAGTTCTAACAGTTCTTTGGGTGGAGTCTTCAGAGTTTTTAGATATAGTATTTTTCATCTATAAATAGTGATAATTTTACTTCCTTGTTTCCAATGTCAATGATTTCTATTTCTTTTTCTTGTCTAATCGATGTGGCTAGAACTTCTGAATACCATGTTCAATAAAATTGGTGAAGGTTGCCGTCCTTGTCTTAGTTGTTGTCATAAAGGAAAAGCTTTCAGCTTTTTACTATTGACTATGATGTTACTTGTAAGTTTGTTACATGTGGCCTAATTATGTTGATGTATGTGTTCCTTTTATACCCACTTTATTGAGTTTTTTTAATCATAAATGGATGTTGAATTTTGTCAAATGCTTTTTACTATTGAGATCCTATTATTTTTCACCTATGTTTTGTTGATGTGGTGTTTCACATATATCAAATTACCCCTGGAATAAATCCTATTGGATCATGATATATGATCCCTCTAATTAATGTATTTTTGAATTCATTTCACTAATATTTTGTTGAGAAAAGTTGTATCTATGTTCATCAGAAATATTGACATATAATTTTCTTTTTGTGTAGTGTCTTTAGTTTTGGTATCACAGTAATTCTAGCCTCATAAAATGAGTTAGAAGCATGCCTTCCTCTTCAATTCTTTAGAACAGTTTGAAAAAGCTAGGTATTAATTATGCTTTAAATGTTTGGTAGAATTCACCTATGAAGTCACCTTGTACCAGATTTTTGTTTGTTGGAAGTTTTTTGATAGCTAGTAATCAGTATTTTCAGATTTTCTATTACTTCCTGATTCAGCCTTGGAAGATTGTATGAACTTATCCATGTCTTCTAGGTTGTCCAATTTTTGATCCCTAATTGTTGGTAATATTTTTGGGTGATTATTTGTATTTCTCTGGTTTTAGTGTTAATGCCTCTTCTTTTATTTGTGATTTTATTTATTCTCTTCTTTCTTGATGTCTGGGTAAATGTTTGTCAATTTTGTTTGCTTTTGCAAAGAACCAGCTCTTAGTTTCATTGAGCTTATCTCTTGTTTTTTCAGTTTCTATTTTATTCATGTGCACTCTGATCTTTATTATTTTATTCCTTCTAACTGTGGGCCTTTTATTGTTCCTTTTTTCTAGTTCCTCTAGTTGTAAGGTTAGATTGTTTATTTGAGGGTTTTCTTGTTTCTTCATGTAAGCTTACATTACTCACTGTATACTATTAGAACTGCTTTTGTGTATTCCATAAATTTTGGTTTCTATTTCCATTTGTCTTAGAGTATTTTTTTATTTACTCTTTGATTTTTTTGACCCATTAATTGTTCAATGGTACGGTGTTTAACCTACATGTTTGTGTTTTCTCCAGTTTTCTTCTTCTACTTTTTAATTCTTACACCACTATAGTTGGAAAAGATTCTTGAAATTTCCAATTTGAAGTCCTACTGGAGTGTCAAACTTAACATATTTAAAGCCAAACTCAATGACCTTAAATCTCCTCAGTTTCAGGAACCCATGCAAAATAATACCCTATTATAATGATATAGGTGTGATTTTTTAAAGACTTGAATTTCTAAGTTTTAAGTGTCATCATTATTATTATTATAATAATGACAGATTACTGTTCCTTTTGCCAATGCTGGGTTAAATATTTTATATGTATTCTCTCTTTAATCCTTGACTCTCTCTGTAGATTTAATAGTATCATCCTCATTTTATAAATGTCTTCACTTAGGAAGCGAGGGGTTAAAAAATTCCCTGTCAAAACTATACCTAGTAAGTGTCAGAACTAGACATTTAGTGTAGGTCTATGTACCTCCCCAACACTTATTCACTCTGCAAACCTGCCTCACACGGGTTTTGGTGGTCAGATCTGCAGGTCCTTAGAGAGTGGCAGAATGGGATGAGGTTGGAAGGAGGTGGTTTATTATACCAGAATCACCTAGTAGGCCTTTAAAAATCATCCACACTTCTCAGATTTATAGGAATTACTAAATAAATAAATGTTTCATCACAAGATTTTGTACAATATCTGCCATACTTATATAGTTCAGAAAACAAATCTAATTCTTAATTATTAAATGCTAAGTAAAATGGTCTTCTCTTATTTAACTTACAGATAGCTTTGATCACTGCATTTTTTTTCTTAACTGTAATGGCATGTCTACATCCAGTTTTAGTATATATAAGATGCATATCAAGAACATAATTTATTAGACAAGTACAACTCTTCAATTTCTTAACTTTTAAGATACATAATTGCTCTACTATGAAGACTTAAATGGGGATTGTCACTTTTGTAATTAATTCTTTTTGTTTCATCCTTCTCACTAATTGAAAATAGGCTTTCAATATAGAATGCTTTGAAATGGGATGAAGAGACAGCATTGGAAATGAACTTAATTAACTACAAACTGTCCAAATCAATCAGGCTTTGGCAGAGCCTCGGAAACACACAGAGTTCATAATTTACTTGAGATCTGCTGTAATGCACACACCGTACATTGCACAGGAGCTATGCTGGCTGTGCACAAAATTTAGTACCGGGCTATGAGGTGGCACTGGGAGAAAATTGTTCCTTCAACACAAGCTATTTTTCCGAGGCTATACTTTACATTTTCATTAGGCAACTAAACTTTTGAAAATAAATGCTTTGCTTTTTCTCCCCAATGAGATTTGACATAGGAATAAAAAAAATGTTTAAATGTGTTTCCAATCATTTAAGCATTATAATGGCTGTGGTTAGGTTTGTATGTTTTGTTACAGAGTCTCAGAGAGCTTGTTTTCGGATATAGTAAAGGTTACAGGTATACCTTATTTTACTGCATTTTGCTTTATTGTACTTCATAGAATTTGCATTTTTTTTAACAAATTGAAGGAAAGAATCTTCAACAGGAAAAAGGTTACACCTCACTTTATTGTGATAGCTGCTTTGCTGCGGTGGTTTGCCATATTTCCAAGGTATGCCTGTACAAAGAAAAAATTCTGTCTATAAAATTCTATCATTCCCCTCTTTATATTATGAATGTAATTTGCCAGATGTTCAAAAAAGAAGGGATGACCTAGCTGATCATAAAATGGGTTAATCATACTTGTTAGTATTTTACGAGCTGTCTTCTCTCTCTGATTTTCAAGGAAAAATATATAATTGTGTTTTTTGAGGAGAAGACAATACTTGATAAAGGTTATGGCATGTCTTTGGTTGGCTAGGCCACATTATGGGCCTATTTTGGCCAGAGATATCTGCATTTCATAGCCGACAGTCATTCTTCATGTGCAGATATCCTGAACAGATACTGTTTCCTGTATTTTCTAACTACTTAAAAATATAAGTAGCAACCATATTACAATCAGCTTATTTCAATGCTCTATGGAGTACTTGTTACAATTACATTATATTACTTCATGATTCCCCTTTTTTGAGTGTATGAAAGTATCATTACCTCTGAACTCTGAGCTCTTTATTTTTTAGCTCTATTGAGATATATTTGACAAATAAAATTGTAAGATATTTTAAGTGTACAGCACGATGATTTGATATATGTATACATTGGTTATGCCCCCATTGGGTTAATTAATACACCCATCACTTGACCATATTTATTTTTGAGAACATTTAAATCACACACTCTTAGCAACTTAAAATATTCAATATAGTGTTATCAACTATGATCACCATATTATATATTAGATCCTCGCACCTTATTCATCTTATAACAAAGTTTGTACACTTTTACCAACCTCCCCCTATTTGTGCTATCCCACCCCCTGGAAAAATCTTTTTTTTTTAAGTATATTTTATTGATTGTGCTATTACAGTTGTCCCATTTTTTCTCCCTTTTATCCTCCTCCACCCAGCACCTCCCCTTCCTCCAGCATCCCCCCTGCCTTAGTTTAGGTCCATGAATTGTACACACAAGTTCTTTGACTTCTCCATTTTCTATATTACTCTTAACCTCCCCCTGTCTATTTTGTGCCTACCAGTTATGCTTCTTATTCCTTGTACCTTTCCTCCCCATTCTCCTCCCGCCCCCCCACCCCGCCCCTGATAACCCTCCATGTGACCTCCATTTCTGTGATTCTATTCCGGTTCTAGTTGTTTGCTTAGTTTTTGTTTTTTAGGTTCAGTAGTTGATAGTTATGAATTTGTTGTCATTTTACTGTTCATAGTTTTTGATCTTTTTCTTAGATAAGTCCCTTTAATGTCTCATATAATAAGGGCTTGGTGACGATGAATTCCTTTAACTTTACCGTATCTGGGAAGCACTTTATCTGCTCTTCCATTCTAAATTAAAGTTTTGCTGGAGAGAGTAATCTTGGTCATAGGCCCTTGCCTTTCATGACTTCAAATACTTCTTTTGAGGCCCTTCTTGCCTGTAAGGTTTCTTTTGAGAAATCAGTTGAGAGAGTCTTATGGGAACTCATTTGTAGATAACTGTCTCCTTTTCTCTTGCTGCTTTTGAGATTCTCTCCTTATCTTTAATCTTGGCTAATGTAATTATGATGTGTCTTAGTATATTTCTTCTTGGATCCAACTTCTTTGGGACTCTCTGAGCTTCCTGGATTTGCATGTCTAGTTCCTTCCCCAGATTTGGGAAATTTTCCTTCATTATTTGTTTTATAGGTTTTCAGTTCCTTGCTCTTCCTCTTCTACTTATGGCACCCCTATGATTCATATGTTGGAATATTTAAAGTTATTCCAGAGGTTTCTAAGCATCTCCTCATTTTTTTGAAGTCTTGTTTGTTCATTCTGTTCTGGTTTATTTCTTCCTTTTGCTCCAAATCATTGATATGTGTCCCGGTTTCCTTCCCGAGACTATTGGTTCCCTGTATATTTTCCTTTATTTAACTTTGTATGGCCTTCGTTTCTTTGTTTATTTTGTAACCATATCCAACCATTTCTATGAGCATTGTGGTTACCAGTGTTTTGAACTCTGCATCTGATAGGCTGGTTATCTTGTTGTCACTTAGTTCTTTCTCTGGAGTTTTGATCTGTCTTTTCATTAGGACTATATTTCTTTGTCTTGGCATACCTGTTACATTGTAAGGGGGCAGAGCCTTGGGTGTTTGCCATGGTGGGGTAACCCATTTTGATGCATTATGGCTCAGTCTGGATGAATGTTTCTTCTTTAACTTCTTGGTTGTCAGACTTCCATACAGTCTGATTTCCTGGCAGCTCTGTTTTTTGTTTTTTAATTGGTTGTTATCCTTCTTTTGGTTGTACAAGGGAGTGAAGCGTATCTACTTTTGCCTCCATCTTGGCTGGAACTGGCAAACTCTTTTCTGTTCCATGTTTTTATGAGTTTGACAGGTTTTTTTCAATTCTTCACATATATGTGACATCATGCAGTATTTGTCTTTTCTCTATCTGGCTTATCTCACTCAGCTCTCCAGGTTCATTCACAGTTGGCAGAATTGGCAGAATTCTGGCATCACAAATGGCAGAATTTGCTTTATTATTAAGGCTGAATAATTTTCATGTATGTATGTAACACATTTTCTTTATCCGTTCATCTGTCCACAAACTGTACATTTCCATGTCTTGGCTCTTGCGAATAATGCAGCAATGAACACGGGAGTAGAGATACTTCTTTAAGATGATGATTTTGTTTCCTTTGGATATATACCCAGAAGCGGAATTGCTGGGTCAGATAGTAGTTGTTCTATTTTTAGTTTCTTGAGAAACTTCCATACTTTTTGCTGTTGTGGGTATAGCAGTTTACCTTCCCATCAACGGGCTTCGAGGGTTCCCTTTTCTCCAAACACTTTCAGCATTTGTTATTTCTTCTTTTTTATAACAGACATCCTAACAGGCATGGGGTGACATCTTATAATTTGATGTGCATTTCCCGGATGATTAGTGATGGTGAGCACTTTCCATGGACCTGTGGCCATTTGTGTGTCCTCTTTAGAAAATGTCTATTCAGCCCTTTTGTCCATTTTTTTTTTTAATTGGATGTCTGGGCTTTTTTATGTTGAATTCCTTATATATTTTGGATATTAACTCATCATATATGTGGTATGCAAATATTTTCCTCCCATTCCATATGTTGCCTTTCATTTTGTTGATGGTTTCCCTTGCTGTGTGGAAGCATTTTAGTTGAATGTAGTCCCCCTGGTTTATTTTTGCCTTTGTTGACTTTGCTTATGGTGTCAAATCCAAAAAAATCATTGTCAAGATCACTCTCAAGAAGGTTACTCCCTTTATTTTCTTCTAGAAGTTTTTCATTTTCAGATCTTGTGTTCAACTCTTCAGTCCATTTTGAGTTGATTTTTGTGTATGGTGAAAGAAAGTAGTCCAATTTCATTCTTTTGCATGTGGCTGTCCGGTTTTACCAAATCCATTTATTGAAGAGACTACTCTTTCCCCATTGTATAATTATTGCTTCTCTGTCATAAATTAATTGGCTTCGTAGGCATGGGTTTATTGCTGGGCTCTCTGTTCTGTTCCCTTGACCTATAAGTCTGTCTTTATGCCATTACTGTTTAAATTGCTATATGTTTGTAACATTATTCAAAATCTGGAAGTGTGACATCTCCAGTTTTCATTTTTTTCAAATTTGCTTTGGCTATTCAGGGTTTTTTGGTGGTTTCATATAAATGTTAGGATTGTTTCTTGTATTTTTGTAAAATATACCATTGGAGAGGTATTACGATGAATCTGTAGATTACTTTGGGCAGTATAAACATTTTAACAGTATTAACTTTTCTAATCCATAAACATAAAATATTTTAAAGCTTATTTGTGTCTTCAATTTCTTTCAACAATTCTTACAGTTTTCAGTGTGCATATCTTTTACTTCCTTAGTTAAGTATATTTCTGTTCTTTCTGATGCTATTGCAAATGGGACATTTTTCTTAATTTCTCTTTCTGAGAGTTTGTGCGAGTACAGAAATACATGTGATTTTCGCATATATTTTTTTTTTATCCTGCAACTTAACTGAATCATTTATTTCATTCTAACAACTTTTTTGGTGTGTAAGCTCTTTAGTTATAGGTTTGTCATTCATTACTTTTTCTGTGTCTTAGAGGAACATGGCAGGGGTCAGCCAAACTACAACTCACTGCCCAAATACCTGTGTTTGTCAGTAAGTTTTGTTGTCACACAGTATGCCAGTCATTATGCATTGCTTCTGGCTTCCTTAGTGATACCACACGCACTGCCAAGTCACTGTGGAAGCGACTGTATGTCTTGGGAAACCAAAGTAGTTAATCTCTGGCTCTTTGTGGAAAAGGTTTGCTGACTTCTGGTATAAAGTTTTACAAACAATGGGTATCTAATCAATGCTTGATGAAAATTGCACAGGAATGTACTTTAGCTGATACCACCCAAAAGAACAGCCCTAATTTGAGGATTTTAATGACTCAATAATTTTATCACTGCAATGCCAAACCTTGTTGGACTGATGTCTTTCCCTTTTTGATGTTTTATTTAATTTTTGCATAGCAGTCTGCTTCTAAGTATTGGAGATGAAATGACAATAAAATAGAGGACATGATCATCTTTGCCATGCCAGTTTATATTGGCACAGAGTTACCCCTTTCTCCATAAGCAAATGTTTTCAGGGGAAAAGTTTTATATGCCATTTTATATAGGTACATCAAAAACATTTTACTGGTTGCTGTCAAAACAACCAAAAAAAAAAAATGCTTTGAAAAAATGCTTGTGCTGACAGGAAGTATTTCCAGAATGAAAATCTTGGTTATGATCATTTTGGTTACAGAAAGCATTTTATTTGTGCCTGATACAGACTTTAAAGTTTCTAAAAATGCTTCTAGCCCAAAATTTCTTCTTTGGAAGAGATAAAAACAACTATTCATGTAATATTTCAAATATCAAGAGACGGCTAGGGTTCATATCTTGAAACTTGGCTTTACAGGTACAACTCTTAAGATATGTTTTTAAAAATTTCATAGTTCCTAAACAACATATTGCTTAGGCTAAAGAAAATTCTAATGAGATGAATTTTTGTGGTTAAAGTTCAGTTTGCTGTGAGAATGTTCAGTTGCAGATAAAACCTGAAATATATGCAACTATAGTGTAATAAAAATTTATAGGTTTTGAGGCCAGATTACAGAATCATGTCAGATCCTATCATTTATTTGTATTTTATTGTTCTTATCATTGACTGACTTTTCCAAGTTAGAGTTTCTCATAACCGCGATAAAGTGTACCATTCTGAGATAATACTAATTATTTTATGCTTTTGTTGAGATAACATTAGTAAAATGGCTAAGAGGTCTTGATCATTGTAGAGCAGGGGTGTCAAACTCATTTTCACCAGGGGCCACCTCAGCTTTGCAGTTGCCTTCGAAGGGCCAAATGTAATTTCAACTCCTGAACAGTTAAGTGCTAGTTACATTTCTACAGTCCTAAAATTACATTTGGCCCTTTGAAGGCAACCGCAAGGCTGAGGTAGCCCCCGGTGAAAATGAGTTTGACACCCCTGTTATAGAGAGTCCTCGTATACTGATAGACAAAGGAACTTGGGTCTAGTGTAAATGATCTAACAAGCATTTTTGGACATAATCCCATGAAGGCCCAGGTAGCTAAACGTCATTTCCTTTTCTATTTGCAGATCTGAAGGTTTCAAGAAGCATGAAAGCTTTATCAAAGGGGAGGGGTATTGGGAGGCTGAGTGAAAAAGGTGAAAGGATTATGCAACCCCCCCCGCAAAACCCCACCAAAAAGTCATAGAGACACAGACAACAGTGTAGTGATTACCAGAGGGAAAGGAGGGTGAGTGGATTTCAGAGGGTACAGGGGGGATAAATGGTGATGGAAGGAGACTTGACTTGGGGTGGTGAACACATACAACCTATGTAATTATAGAATTGTACACATAGAACCTATATACTTTGATTAACCAATGTCACCCCAATACATTCAATTAAAAAAGAAAGTAGGAAAGCTGTGACTATCATCTATTTCTACCAGAATCATCAGGACTTGCCTTTTATGGATAGTGATTTAATAGTCATTGGAACTAGGGCCTAGCAAATTATGTTCTGATGATAGCTGGACACGGAAAAATGAAGAGCCTTCACCAATATTCTCTCCTAAATTTCCCCTGCCTGTCTTCCAAAGTTGCAAACTTGCAGACTAGACCTTGAACACCTGTAACTTCAAGGAGAAAGAGCATGTCTTTTATTCACAAGCCCTTGAGTTAGTGAGGCTCCGTGCCCTCATTTTTCCTCTGTATCTTTCATATTCTTCATTGGTTTCAATTAAGCTGGCTGGATAAAGCCCTTTGTTTGGTTCTTAATCATTCCATTTCAAAATGGTAAATTTGCTGGCCAAGCAGGTTTTCTAGAGTTCTGCCTTGACACCACAAACTAATTGGATATTTTAAATTTAAAATGAGAAATCATTAGAATTGCAATAAGGTAAAATTAGGAGTAGATTAAACCAATGCAAGTAGCTGAATGTGTCATGCTTCCGGGAAAGACTTGAACAAATTAAGATTTAAACCTTGACACTAAATGGAAAGTTTAGATTTCAGCACTGTGTTTCAGAAATCTTATAGCATTAAAAAAATAATAGATTGTTGGAAAGACTGTTTATGAAATGAGAGACTCTTCACATATCTCAGTCAGGGGTCAAACATGCCAGGGTTTCTAGATAGTAAATTAACCATGTTTGGCTAGGTATGGGAAATGAATTATGAATCTCTGTTGAGTTCAATTGAATAGTTTCAATAAAAACACATGAATTTCACAGAGGTGAAAGTTAAATTACCTTTCCCTCTTAATCAATGTAGACATCCAATTGGAACCATGGGAGCCTTAAAGTTTCTCTTTTTGTGCTCAACAATATTTCAGTGCCTGAATAATGTGGGTAAATAACTTTACTTCTTCAAATGATGAAAATTCTCTTGCAAAAGCAATCCTTTTTTTTGACAAGGTAATAATTTTTAATTTAAATATTTCTGCAGGTATGTGTGCTTCTTCAAAGAGCATAATTTATGTAACTCTTCTTCAAAGAGTGTAATTTATGCAATTTTATTATATATAATGTTAATGTCATTCATATATCTACATGGAGATATACATATATATATATATCTCACATCTTCCTTATTCATCCTGCAGTAAACACTTAGGCTGTTAACATTTCTTGGCTATTGTAAACAATGCTGCAATGGACATAGGGGTATGTATATCTTTTGAAATGATGGTTTTCGTATTCTTCAGATAAATACTGGAAGTGGAATTGCTGGATCATATGGCAGTTCTAGACTTAATTTTCTGAGGAACCTCCTTACGGTTTTCCACAGTGGCTATACTAACTCACATTCCTACCAATAGAAAAGGGTCCCCTTTTCTCCACATTCCATCCAAGGCCTGACATTTGTTTTCTTTTTGATAATAGCCGTTTTAATGAGTGTGAGATGATATCTTACTAGGGTTTTGATTAGCATTTCCCTAATAATTAGTGAGAGTAAACATCTTTTCATATGTTTATTGACTATTTGTATGTCTTCAAGAAAAATGTCTGCTTAGATAGCCAATTTTTAGATCAGGTTCTTTTTATTGTTATTGAGTTGTATGTGTTCTTTAAGTATTGTGGATGCAAGTATATTAATTTAAAATGGTTTGTGGGGAGGGGGAAACTCTACAAGTGAAGTCATGATATGTAGGGAAAGGAAATTATGCAAACTATTTTATAATTTTGATTTTGAAATGAGGTAAGATGATTGTTCTTGGTGCTGGCTTCTTTTACGTGAGGGTGTACTTCTGAGCAGCCTACAGTATATAGGCTTGAAAGGCATTCATTATCACTATCAGAAAAGACTCAATACTTAAGAGCTTCTGACGGTTGTTCTCTTCCATCGAGTCACCATGAAGCTAGGGAGAGTGGAGAAGTGTCAATGAGGAACCATTGACAAAATGAGTGTCAATTTGGAAACCTGGGTGTACCGTATTTCACCAAATCTAAGGCATCATCCATTATAAGATGCTCTATTTTTTAATTTACCACAGGAAAGACAAATGGTGAAAGACACTATGACACATTCTAAGACATTCTCACATCCCAAATTCAGGCATGTAAAAAACATATATATTGTTAAGACCCGCAAGTTTGATAAGGGTCAACAGCAGGCCACCAGACTCGGGCCAGCAAGAACAAGGAGCCGTAACTAGGGCAACGGCCCCTCCCCCTTGACACTTCTGCCCTGAGAAGATAGGGCGTACCCACCTCCCCTTGGAGGAGGAGTGGAATTCCTGCTATGTGCTAATTATGGACTGTTTAGCTTTGAAATTTTTTAACCGTTGCATACCCCTACCCTTCCTGCGCGCGCCAACTCTGTAGCCAACCGCCAGTTTTTGCTTTTGTTCAAATGCTTGTTTGCTCTTCCCGCGCGCGCCAATTTCCCTATAAAAACCCCCAGCCTGTAAGCGCCCGGCACGACTCCATCTGCAGTCCTCTGGGCACGGTGTCTCCTGATACGTCTGGGAATTCGCCCCTGTGCAGGTAAAACTTGGCCAATAAATTCCACCTTTTTAGCCTTGAAGTCTCTGTTATTTGAGTTACTCGCGTCTAGCATACAACATATATATTTAAAAAATCGGTTTATAGTTAATGAAACACCCTAGTTCAAAGAAGCCCTGATAATTCTGCAGGGAGGAATGATGACCAGGCAAGTTCTTCGACAACCTCACAGGAGAAATTCTTACCCAGGAAGAAATGCTCCTAATAGGTTTAGGATCCCAGCTCTTTGCCAGGCCTCTGCAGCCCTGCACGGTCCAGTCTGCGGCTTCTTCTTGGGCTCTGCTGGGCTACCTGCCTTCCACCCACTGTACCCCAGCCTCCCCGGGCTCCCAGCCTCATTCCTGGCTCGGTCTTGTAC
>PVJI01022399.1:0-25244 GCA_004026765.1 Micronycteris hirsuta | reverse complement strand
TGAAAAAGTTCTTCACAGTAACATATTATAGCTAAGTATAGAGTCTGCAAGTTTCCCCACAAACCTTCAGAAATCTTATCAAACAATGGATTCTTTATACTATTTGACAGCCTAAAAGCTATTTAATGTATCAACAGAGAAAACGACCCAATCATCCCCTTTCTGTCTAGAGACCACAGAACCATTGAGTTTCCCGATTTGAGTGGCAGTTAACTATTGTAGTTATAGAGTGACAGTCTGAGTCATAAGCCCAAAGTTCAAGGTAGAGTCCATGAATCTATAGAGAGAATGCATAGTTCAGAAATGAGGATGGTCAAGTTGGAGCCTCTACTTCTAAACCAAAAAAGTCAACTTTTCAGCTCCAGACTTCCTGTGAGTAGAGTATTTGACTAAAAATGCATTCAAACTTGGCTTTCCATTCAGTCTATGATATTCCTTCCCTCTTGTCCATATAACTCAGTGTTCTGGCAAAAATTGAGACCTCTTTGAGGAAGTCATGGCAAAAGTTCCTCTCTGGTCCAAGGAGGAGTTATTTCTCCCAGGTGGGTCCTGGAAGCAGCCGGTCAGGTCCCCTCAACCTCTTCCTCCACTCTCTATACAACCAATTAATTCATCTAGAAACAGAGTAGCAATTATTTATTCATTACTCAAGGAGGGACTCTGAACTCACCTGCTGTAAACAGCCAGGCACGCAGTCTCCCCATCAAATATGAATTCTTGGCTATGGATAAAGGCCACACTAGAAAATTAACTCTAAGAGGTAAAATGTTTTCTGATGGGCAAAGATACCCTAACTTCTGTAAACATCCCTGTGGCAGTGATTTCCACACGCGTGTAAACACGCAGTCCTGAGAATTTACACGTTTTGAGCACAGCTCCGTGTGATTCCCGTGTGAGCAAGTGTGGATCATGTCAGTGAAATGGGAATTCTCTAATAGGAATTTGGCAAAGATGTATCTTAAAAAGTTCTGGCTTGCTGACCCCTGCATATTACTTTAACCTGGTCCTGCCTGCCACCGGACCTGCATTTACATCCTGATGCCCTGCTGTGAGTAATCTTACCCCTGTTCTGCTTAATCCCATGAATAATCAATCCAATGTAAATGTGTCTTAATGCCTCTAATAAAACCCCCGGCTAAGCAACCCACGAGGTCTTTTTCCCGAAATGGAGGTGGTGGAAAAGACCTGTGGCTGCCGGATTCTCATCTCCAAGCGTGTCTCTGGGTAAGATTGATTCACGCAATCGGGGCGGTCCCCCCACGGATTTTGCGGGTCGAAATCCGCGACACATCCCCATGCAGGCATCCCCACGCAACATTCCCTAAATTCAAGTCAAGAGAAAAGCCTTCTTCTCCAACCTCACCCAGCTGGCAGAGATCATGCCTCATTCCCTAGGGTCAAGGTCTGCAGAATATCCTCCCTACAAGCCTACAGCAAGGACACTAATTCAAAGAGAAGGCAAGACTGTAGAATTAATAGTAAGGTCTTATAGTTCCATATTTGGAGAAAATGTACTTCATTACAAACTTTTCTGTATGTCAAGAACATAGATATCTGTAGAAATATTACTATCTGGCAATCAAATGCACCAACGGACTAAAAGGTTATTGTTGACAGCCTTCCATTTTAGAAGGGAGTCAACTTTGCCTTAAAAACATACTATAAAATGATTAGATTCACTAACTTCAGTGCATGTAATTTAAATGATTTTTTTAAAGTTTCAATTATATCAGCATCTCTATATTTTATATCCTAGTGATAAAATTTTCCAAGAGAATAATTTCATACTTTTTTTAGCTCAAGCTCTTAGATCTGATAACCCAAGGAATCTCAGTAAACTTTTTAAACAGACACATTAACTGTTGAGAGCTGCAGTAGGGTTATTTATGAAAATAGAATTAAAATTCTATAAACTGAATATTACTTCCCTAACAGAGTTCATCTAAAAGCCCAATTCACATTCTGAGTGAAGCATTTATTTATTTTTAATATTTTTTAATTTTTCAATTACATTCACCTTTTTCATCCATTTCCCAAACTCTCTCCCATCTGGCCAACTGTCAAAATGGTCTCTGTGTCTGAGTCTGTTTCTTTTATGTTTGTTGTTTGTTTTTTAGACTAAATTGTTGATAGATATGTATTTACTGGCATTTATTCGTATTTTTGATCTTTTCCTTCTTCTTAAAACCCTTTAACATTTTATGGTTTGGTGGGGATGAACCCCTGTACCTTTTTCTTTTCCGGGGAGCTCTTTATCTGTCCTTTGATACTAAATGATAGTTTTTCTGGGTTGTAGGTCCTTGCTTTTCATCACTTTGATTGTTTCTTGTCCATCGTTTCTAGCCTGAAAAGTTTCTTTTGAGAAATCAGCTGATTGTCTTATGGGAGTTCCCTTGTAGGTCTAACTGTTTTTCTCTTGCTGCTTTTAAGATTCTCTTTTTGTCTTTAACCTTTGGCATTTTAATTATGATGTGTCTTGGCATGGTACTCTTTGGGTTCATCTTGTTTGGGACTTTTTGTACTTCCTGGAATTGTACATCTATTTTCTTCACGAGGCTAGGGAAGGTTTCCATCATTATTTTTTTCACATAGGTTTTCAGTTCCTTCCTTTCTCTTCTCCTTTTGGCACCCCTATGATGTGAATGTTGGTATGCTTGAAGTTGTCCCAGGGGCTCATTATACTATATTCATGTTTCTGGATTCTTTTTTCTTTTTGCAGTTCTGATTGGGTGTTTTCTGCTTTCTTATTTTCCAAATATCTGCTTTGATCCTCCACTTCATCTACTCCACTTTTTTTTCTCTCTAGAGATGTGTCCTGCATGGTTTGTCTTATCTACTCCACTTTTGATTTCCTATAATGTTTTTTTCACTTCAGTTACTGTTTCCTTCATTTCTGACCTGCTCTTTTTATAGTAGCTTCCATGTCTTTTTTTATGCTGTTGAAGTTTGTACTAAGTTCATCTACTCTTCCTCTAAGTTCATTTAGCATCCTTATAACCAGGGTTTTGAACTCTGCATCTAGTAAATTGCTTGTCTCCATTTTATTTAGCTTTTTAGCTCCAGCTCTTTCTGGAGTTTTGCTCTGCTCTTTCATTTGGGACTTGTTTCTTTGTCTCCTCAGTTTGGCAGCTCCCCTGTTTCTATTTCTGTATATTAGATAGAGCTGCTACATTTTCCTGGCTTAGTAAAATGGCCTTATGTAGTAGGTGTCCTGTAGGGTCCAGTGGCCCAGCCTTCCTATTCACTCAAACAGGGCACACCCCTACCCCATGTGGGTTGTGTACACCTTCCTGTTATAATTGAGACTTGATAGCTATTGGCATGTCAATGGGAGGGATTACCCCCAAGCTGATTGGCTCCAAAAACTGACTGTGACCACTGTGAAGGATCATTTGTGCAGCAGTGTCCCTCCCTATGAAACAGGGTATACTTAAGCAGGGCTTTGGTGCCCTCTGAGTCTACCTCTTGAGCATATCACTTGTGGAGGTGGTTGGGTGGTATTGAGATGTGGTCTGAAGCTGTCTAGAGGGTGTGCTGGCTCTGGGGCCTCTTAGATGGTGGTGGTCAAGGTCAGTCATCACCTGAGTTCTAGCTGGGGCTGCCCACTATGTGCTACAAAGCCATCTGCAGATAGCTGCTACTCGTGCTGGGCTTGGAGGTGTCCAGGACAGGCCAAGCTGTGAAGCAAGGCTGGCTGACATTAGGGAACGGCCTGGGGCCACTTAATGAGATGTATAGAGCATCTTGAGGCCAGATGCTGCTTGTTTGAGAGATTTTAGGAATGTCTGAATTATGAACGAAGACAGGCCATTTGTATTGAAAAGCCACTGGAAATAGCTTGTGTGGGCTTGTAAGCTGGGTGTGGTAGGGTCTTAGGGAATCACCAGAGCAAGCCTATGGTGTTAACCAGGTTGTTGGAGACTCAGATATGGCACGGGCTGTGTGGGGGAAGGGCTCAGAAAAGGAACTCTGCCAACACTTCTGGCTGAGAGAAAGCTGCCCTTCCAGCTCTTTCCCTGATGCCAGCCACTTTAGTTCTTCCCCATATGTCCCTGGTGCCTTTTGAGCTATTGTTCCAAGACTGGAGCTCAGAGCAAATGAGTCAGAGTAAGTATATGTGTGGGCCCTTTAAAATGAACTGCCTGTGACTCCAGAAGCCTTTGTCTCACTCAGACACAATTCCCACTGGTTTTTATAGCCAGAAGTAATGGGAATTTCTCTTCCTAGTACTTTTACTTGGGCTAGGGAGTCTGATGTGGAGCTGGGACCCCTCACTCCTCAGGGGGAACCTCTGCAGCTGAGATGTCCCTCCTGACTTTTATCCACCATACATGAGTGTGGGACCAGGCCCTTGCAAGTTTACACCCCTCCTAACAGTCTGGAAGTGGCTACTTCTCTATATTCTTAGTTGTAGGACTTATGTTCAGCTAGAATTCAGGTACTATTGAATGATGGTTGTTCTGTAGTTTAGTTGCAATTTTGACGTGGTTGTGGGAGGTTTCAAGTACCATATTTATGCTGCTATTTTACCAGAAGTCCCATGAACTAGTCTTTCTCACTGGATCAAATCAATACAGCAAACAGTAAACTGCTAAAAGAAGAGTATGAAAGTTTTTTTAAAAGCCTATTAAACAGCGTGTTTTGTTATAAAAATTAAAAACTACAACCAATGACACAGAAATAAATCTTTATTACTGAGGAGTAAATTTATATCATTAAATGCCTTCATTATTAAATGAGATAAATGAAGAAAAGAAGAACTAGGCATTCTCTTTTTAAAAAAAGAACAACAGAACTAACCAAATGACTAAATTAATAAACATATAAAAGTAAAATTGAAATCTATAATACAGATAATGAAAAAAAGTTATAGGATGGGTAAATATATTCAACAGCAGTTGTTTTGTTTTCATTTTTATTCTTAAGATTGAAAACTCCCTATAAGTTCAATTAAAGATAACAAGAGAACAAAACCAATAAATATATGATTAGAATGTGAAAGGAAACACAACCAGAGATACAGGATAAATTAAAAGTACTATAATAAAATTTATCAATCAAATCTATGGCTTCAGATTTGATTACAGCCATAACAAAATACAGACAACCTAAAAAAAAAGAAAAGAAAAATTTGAATAGGTAATTAATTACCGCAGAAGAATCAGAATGTGATTAAAGACTCAGTATAAAAAAGGCCCCAGGACCAGAGGCACACACAGCTAAGTTTTGTCTTGTCTTAGTTCAAAGTTTTAAAAACTAATGTTCTCCAATCTTCTCTAATTAATAAGGATCACCTGGGGTGCTTGTCAAAGACACAGATGACTAGGTCACTTCCATGGACATTCTTATATAGTCTGGTTAGAACTTAGCTGTCTGTGTCTAAGTGCTTTATATCTTATGAGATGTTGGGAACTGATTTACACTCTGATTTAAACTCTTATGGGCCAAAGAAGAAAGATTAAAATGCTCACTGTCATAATTTTTATTTTCAAATCTGATAAGGATATAAAAGAAAACTAAAACAATAGATAAATCTCATTGATGAAGAGATGCAAAAATTCTAAATAAAACACTAGGACACAGAATCCAAAAATTTGCCAAAAGAGAAATATAGTTTGGCTATATTATGATTACTACAGAAATGTAAAGATACTTATATATTTAGAAATCTCTCAACACAATAATAAATATCAATGTATGGCTTCAGTAAAATATGATTATACCATTAGATAATGAAAAAAAATTAGATGAAACTCAGCAGGATTCATAATAAAACCTGTAAGCAAAGCATCAATAAAAGGATATTACTTATCAGAAATGAGAACAAAACACTAAAACCAATTTACTTAAAACTAGAACCTGGACAAGGAGGCAAGCTGTAATCATTACTGCTTAATGTTGGCTTAGACTCTAAGTCTCAGATGCTCTAAGTGCACAAAAGAAAAAGAAAAAGAAATCACTGGCAGAAAAAGGGAAAACAACCATTCTTTTTGCAGATGACATGATTGCATACTTAGAGAAGTTACCAATGGGAAAAAGATTTCATTTAGAATAACACCAAAACCACCATAACATAGTTAGAAAGAGATGTAAAAATAAAACAAGTTCTAGATGAATAAACTATAAATTATAAAACGGACAACATCTAAACAAATGGAAAGGCATACCATGACTTGGGATGAAGAGATATAACACCATACAAATGGCAGTGCCCCCAAATTAATATATAAATTTAATACAATTCTAATTAGGATTTAAACTGGCATCTGAGAATTGAATAAGTTGATTTTAAAATTTATATGGAAATTTAAATGTCAGACAATAGCTAAAAAAAGCATGGAAAGTGAGAACAGGACTTACCTTACTAGGTAGGATGCCTTAGCAGAAAAACATAGTATCAAACCACTCTAATCAAGTCAACAGAATATTGGTACAGAAGACAAAGATTTATATACTCCTATGTTCATTGCAGCATTAGTCATGGTGGCCAAGACATGGAAGCAGCCAAAGTGTCCTTCAAGACGTAGGGAAGGACAGGGAAGACGTAGTACATATATACAGTGGAATACTACTCGGCCATAAGAAAAGTTTAAATACTGCCATTTGTGACAATATGGATGGACCTCAAGAATATTATGCTAAGCAAAATAAGTCAGAAAAATCTAAAAACCATATGATTTTACACATGTGTGGGATATAAAACTGCAACTAATACAGAAAACTATGGTGATTATCAGAGGGAAGAGGGTGGGGCGGATAGTGAAGGGTAAAAAGGGCCATTATATGGTGACAGTAGCTGATCCAACTTTGGGTGGTGGGTACATACTGCAATACACAGATCATGTAGCATAGAAGTGTACACTCGAAACCTAGATAACCTTACTGACCAAAGTCACCCCAAGAAATTTAATTAAAAACATATTAAAAGGGCAGCATACACAATTATACAATTCATAAAAACACAAACCCAGGCAGCCAGAAGATAAATGGAAATATGTTCAAATTCACTATTAGTTAAAGACAGGCGAACTTGAAATGAGATGTTACTTTCACCCATCAGACAAACAAATATTGAAAAAGCTACAATGCATGGTAGGCAGGGATGGGGATAAGGAGGGCACTTTTATACATTGCTGGTGGAAATATTAAATATTTCAGAATTCTTGGAAGGCACTCTTGAAATTCATATTCAAATTTGAAATACATATACCATTTGACCGAACAATACCATTACTAGAGACTTATTCCATAGAAATAAAAGCACGGGTAAATAAAGATATATTGCCCTGGCTGGTGTAGCTCAGTGGATTGAGTGCGGGCTGGGAACCAAGCGGTCCTGGTTCGATTCCCAGTCAGGGCACATGCCTGGGTTGCGGGCCAGGTCCCCAGTGAGGGCCATGTGAGAGGCAACCATACATTGCTGTTTCTCTCCCTCTCTTCCTCCCTTTCCCTCTCTCTCTAAAAATAAATAAAAATAAAATCTTTAAAAAAAAATAAAGATATATTTTGGCCATGCTTATTGTGATAAAGACCTGGAAACATTAATAGTTGTATGCCATCATAGCTGAATGGCTAAATAAAAGTAGTATACACCATGGGATACCATGATGCCTTTAAGGGAACTGATTTAGTGCTGTACGAGGTGATTTGAAGGGATTTTCACAAAGTACTACTGAATGAGAAAAACTGGATATAGAAGGGTGTGTGTAATATAATCCCATATTAATAAAACAATAGCTACCCATCTAGATATAGGTACATGTACACATTTGTGTTTATGTGTGTGGTGGAGTGTGTATATGTGTGGAGTATCTACAAGTAGGATGTTATGAGCAGGGAGATAAACATGGAATATTAGACTACGTATGCTGGATTGTTAACATCCATTAGCTGGTGGAAGAGAAAGAGAGCAGATATGGATGGAAGGGGGTGGGATGGGGAAGAGAGAACTGATAGAAAGAGAAGTTTTTTAAAAATACTGCACTAGAAATTGAGAAGCTGATCCTCATATAGAAGTTCAAGAAACCCAAAACAATCTTGAAAAAGAAGAATAAGGTTGGAGGAGTCACATGTCCCAATTTCAAAAGTTATTACAAAGCTATGGTAATTAAGACAGTGTGGTACTGGCATAAAGACAGATATAGAGATCCAAATAATAGAATTGAGAATTCAGGAGTAGTTCTACACATTTGTGGTCAATTGATTTTCAACTAGGATGCCAGGACCAATCAATGTGAAAGAACAGTCTTTTCAACAAAGGGTTGTGATACAACTGAATATCACATGCAGAAGAAGCTGGGTCCCTACCTCAAATTAGACACAAAACTCAACTCAAAGTGGAACCAAGACTTGAATGTAAGAGCTAAAATTATACAGCTCATAAAAGAAAGCTTAGCCAAAATTCTTCATGACTTTGGTTTAGCAGTCATTTCTTATGTATGACACTGAAATTGCAAGCAACAAGAGAAAAAAATAGATAAACTGGACATTACAAAAAACTTGTGTGCTTCAAAGGACACCATCAGGAGTGTAAAAAGACAATAAATGGAAGAAAAATTTTGCACCCTGGCTGGTGTGGCTCAGTGGATTGAGCGCCGGCCTGTGAGCCAAAGGGTTGCTGGCTCGATTCCCAGTCAGGGCACATGCCTGGGTTGCGGGCCAGGTCCCTAGTAAGTGGCTAATTCAAGGCAAACACACATTGATGTTTCTCTCCCTCTCTTTCTCCCTTCCTTCCCCTCTGTCTAAAAACAAATAAATAAAATCTTTAAAAAAATTTTTGCAAATTATGTATCTGATAAGAAATTTGTATTTATAATTTAAAGAATATTTACAACTCAGTAATAAAAAGACAACCAATTAGGCAGAAGATCTGAATCGATCTTTTCTTAAAAAGATCTATTAAAAAATAGGTAAAAGATCTGAATAGACATTTCTTTAAAGAAGGTATATAAATGACCAATAAGTACACGAAAAGAAGTTCAGCATCATACGCCATCTAGGGAAATGCAAATCAAAACCTCAATGAGATACCACCTCACGCCCACTAGGATGGCTATGATCAAGAAGACATAAAAACTAAGTGTTGGGGAGAAAATGAAAAAATTGGAAACTTCATACACTGATGGTTGGAATGTGAAATTGCACACCCACTTTGGAAAAGTCTGGCAGTTTCTCAAAAGGTTTAAACATAGAGTTACTCTATGACCCAATAGTTTCATGCCTAGTCATATACTAAGGAGAAGTGAAAACTTATGTCTACACAAAAATTGTACACAAATGTTCACAGCAGTATTATTCATAATGGCCAAAAAATGGAAACCACCTGAATGTGCACAAAGTGAAGAATGGACAAATAACATGAGGTATATCCATAAAATGAAATATTATTCAACAATAAAAAGAAATAAAGTAACGACACATGCTACAACATGGATGAAGTTTGAAAATGTTACATTAAATGAGAGAAGCCAGTCAAAGGATGGCATCCGGCATCACTCTATTTATGTAAAATGTCCATAATGCAGAGATCTGTGGTGACAGAAAGCAGAGGTGGGATAGGAATGAGGAGAAACTGCTTCTAGCACGTTTCTTTTCAGGGTGAAAATTTTAGAATATGAAAATATTCTAAAAATGACGATAGTGATGGATACAGACATCTGTGGATATGCTAAAAGTCATTAAAATGTACTTTCGCCCTGGCTGGGTGGCTCACTTGGTTGGAGTGACATTCCCATACACCAAAAAGGTTGCAGGTTGGGTTCCCAGTCAGGGCACATACCTAGGGTGCAGGTTTGATCCCTGGTCAGGGAGCATATGGAAGGCAACTGATCCATGTTTCTCTCTCATATCAATATTTTTCTCTCTCGCTCTCTCGCATGCTTTCTCTCTCTCCCCCTTCCTCTCTCTCTAAAATCAATAAACATATCTTTGGGTGACGATTTAAAAAAATGTACTTTTAAATGGCTGACTTGTATGGTATGTGAATTATGTTAATAAAGTTGTTATAAAAAAGATTGCACTCGAAAATAACATGTAATATGATCACATTTATGCATATGTAAAATTTTACATATGCAGGAGATGCAAATATATGTAAAATAAATGATTAAGAACAAACCAAATTCAGTTACATCTCAATTCAGTTTCCTTATCTATAAATATTATAATTCTACTCATCTCATAAGGTTACTTGAATAATTAAAAGGATGACCCATGTAAAGCACTTAGCATAATGCTTGGCATACATTAATCACTCGATAATTGCTAACTCTTGCAATTAGCCATGATGAAAAGATACTTCCCAAAGCGGTTCAAATGTCTGTCGTACTCACCTCCATTGTAAAACCTATGACTTTGAAACATTGCTCAATTAATTCATACTGAGATTTATAGAAACTATTGTTTGTCATGTCCTGTACTGTTCTGAGGTAATCGTTTTGTAGGTATCTGAAAAAAATACGGAAGGATTAGTAAAAATCTAAAATTAAGTGGAAAATCAAAGTATTATTTATGAAAAGTACAATCTGCTGAATTACCTGGGAGGCTTATTTTCAGGCAGTTTGTAATGGGCTAGTTTCTTCTTTTCAGCTAAACCAGCATAGATGTAGTAAAAAACATGAAAATTTTTTTCTCCACTAAAAAAATAAGATATTTTCAGTACATTGGTTCATAGGAATATTTATTAATCATTAAAATTACTTGGCAATATAATGATCAGAACAACAACTGTGAGTACCAACGTGGGTTTCCCAGAATACTGGACTTTGGATTTGTGGTTGTTCTTGTTCATATTATTTTCAACAATCATTGTCATTGAATTCCAGACACTACTAAGCATTTCATATGAATCACTCAATGCCTGTTTGCGAGTGAGTACCAGGCACTGTTGCAGGCACTGGGGTGCAGCAAGAGCAAACAGTCAAAAATCCCTAACAAGCAAAATAGTAGACTCCTAAGAGAGAAGGATGACAGCTAAGGGGGAGGAAGGTTGGGGTGGAGGGGTTGAGCAAAAAGGAGAAAGGACTCATGGACATGGACAAGAGTGCGGTGATTGTGAGGGTTGGGGGGGAGGAGTATAAGGGGAACATATGGTAATGTAAAAAATATAATAAAAGATCCCTAACTTCCTGGCGTTTACCTGCCAGTGGAGCAGAGAGAAAAAGAAACAAATTGATAATGTACATCGACAGCGTGCCAGGTGACCATAAGCACTGCATTATCTTACTTACCCGTCATAATCCCAGATTGTGCATGCACGTCCCTCATTTTACATACAAGGACACTGCGGCTTAGAGCAGCTACTGATCCCCTCTCAGGTCAGACTTGATAGGTAAACTGGATTCGAACCAGGGCTGTTTGAATCCAGAGCCCATATCTTTGACCACATTGTTACACTGACTTTGTGGGGCTCCGTTTTCTCACTGAATGAGAAATCTACTATGAGTCTCAAGTTCCATGACACTGTGGTTCTATATATAAACAGCATCCCCAGATTCTGGAATAATACAATTAAAGGAATGTGAGTCACATGGTGAGTCTCTGGCTGGGGATGGTGCACCTTCTCTTCCTTTTCTTGTCTTCCTTTTGTTACAAACCCAAACAGTGGAGGGGGTCCTCTGCTCTCTGCCTGCCGGGCAAATCTCCAAAGATGGAGTTTGGTGGAAAAGAAAGGAATCTTTTATTTAATGGCAAGTTTCTGCCTAAGATACCTGGGTGACAAAAGTAAGGGAAAAGGAAAAGTCAGAGTATGACATTTAAATATTTATCATTACAACTACTACATAGGTTGAAGAACTGAAAATAACTTAAGAATTAAGATCTGTTCACAGTGCTGCTTTTACCACCAAAGTCTTTGGAAGGGACGGCAAGTTTTTGCTTCGAAGGCTGTTCCCTCTACGACACCCAAAGAAAAGTCACCGTCACCCTCTGCCAGCTCAGTTCAGTGTTGCACCAGGAACCTCCTTTCCCCCCAAAAGTACTGTGCCTTAGCTGGTCGGTGGGTAGCTTAGCTGGTCTCTGGTTGCCATCCAGCTTCAGGCATCTTTTGGAGCCTGTGCCCAGGCCTCTGCTCACAGGCCCACTGAAGACTACTGACATGCCCCCCACCCAGGGAAGGGAAAAGAACCAACTGACTTTTCGCTTCCTGGCATGCTCCATTTCAAAAGTCCTCTTCCAGAATCCCATGCACGCCAAAAGCCAGTGGGAGCATCCAGCCTTCCAACCAATGAGGGCCAGTGTCAGCCATGGTCCCCTTTGCCCCTCGTCTGCCGTGGTTAGCAAGGGAGCAAAGTCTCCAGTCATACGTGGGCAGCTCAAACTTGTCCCCCATTTCTGGGGTGTGTGTGACTATGTGGTTCTACACATAAATAGCACTCCCAGATTCTGCAATAATACAATTCAGGGAAGGAATGTGGGTCACATGGTGAGTCTCTGGCTCAGGATGGTCCATAGCATAACTGCTGAGACCTCAGGGTCCCCCTTTTCCTCCTTTCCTGTCTTCCTTTTGCTCGGGAGAGTTCCTGGAAAGGCAAGTTCCTGGTCAGGCAAGTTCTCTTCAGAAACGGAGAAGGCTGATCTTCCTGCTTTCCAGGTTCCAGGTTTCCACTGTATGCACTGTCCTTCTTTGGCCCTGCTGTGGTTTGATTCTGAAGACCGCGATTGGCCATTTGGAGACTCTGGGTTTGCCTCTGTCCTGTGGCATTGCTGTTTTCGTTCTCCCACTGCACCTTCCTCTTGTTTGGGGTGGTTCTAAATTTTCACTTGACTATCCACTCCATTATCACTCTGAGCCTGGGCCTGGGGAAGAGAAGGGTTCCCACTACGGGGGCCAAATTAAGTATAACCCTCAAACCCTAAGGCCTTGCTGTCTTTATTTCTTTTCATATGACTCCTCTTTCAGTTACTGTCAGGCTCCCACCCCATCACAAAATCTTGAGTGTTATAAGAGGGACTTGGTTGGGAGATGCTAAACTGTTGCTACACAAGCACTCTTCTCTGTGGCTGTATTAGTCAGGCATCTCTGGAGAAACAGAACTAACAGGTGTGCCTGTGTAGGGGGGAGAGGAAGAGAGCGTGCAATATGAATTGATCAACAAAGGAGAAAAGAAACAGCAAGGACAATAGACATTTTGGAAACGGATGGATGAATCTAAGTCAGAGGAGAAAAATTCAGAGAGGCGTGAGAAGAATCAGGGAATCTAGTCATAGAAGCAACGGCAGGGGAGCTTTCAAGAAAAGGGGTGCTCCACCAGCTCAGAGGCTGAAGTGAGCAATGGACATCGTTCAGAACGGTTGTGTTCACACTCTCTACACACCCAGAGCAGTCACCAGTGACACTCCAGTGAAGACTAGCATTGCACAGTCAGAACAAAATGAAAATTTTAGTTCTTGTCTATTCTCACTGCAAAATAACAAAGCTTCTCTAAGGCTGGCACAGCATATACCGTAATTCAGTTTGCTTTTTTCTAACGAAATCACACGACTGCTCTGTGTGTCACACCTTTCACGCTTACATCACACAGTGTGCAATTAGAGAAGTGAGTCACACATGTAGACACTCAGAATTGGTAGTTTTCTCTTTAATTATCAGTTTATGTTTACTGAAAACTGTAATTTGACAGGACCTGGAGACGCTATAGGAAATATACTGACCGTCAGTAGACAAACATTCAGAGAGTTGAAGAAACGGGAGAAGGGCCACTGCCAAATGCACCCATTTCATGGCTTGCCCTAACTGTGTCAAAGGTGTACCCAAGTAGGCCGAGGACCAGCCCATCCCATACGTGCTCCTATGATCATTGCTTCCAAGGTCACAACGGCTGGGGACAAATAGGGTCTCAGCAAGCTACCAAAGAGTATTTCTCTGTCTCTGGCCTCAGCCCTGTGTGTCTTATAATACTTCTTCAGAGTCCCACTCAGCCATTTTCAGGAAGGTCCTCCAGGCTGTTTCATGTGTGTGCTCATCTGCGCTCGATCCTAGGAATCACTATGCAGTCAAGGCCTTGAACGCCCTCAAAACTGTGGCAAGGTCCTCATAAGGTGTGGCTTACTCCATCTGTAAAATGGTTGAATCTTTGACAAAGTGGTCAGCAATAAGGCTTAGAAAGCCAACAATACAACTTTGTATTCATAAGCCCCATAGATATTCATGAAACAGGGCTTTTGATTTTTCATTTTTAATTATAGTTCCCTCCACTAAGAGTCGCTCCTCTAAGACGTGCAGTCTTCTCAATCCTTCAATCTGCCATCCCCCTGCTCACACATAGCAAATGGACCCATTGCCTACTTTCACAAGAGATTAGAAACCAACAGGTGATCAGCATGCTTTGTGTCCAAGCATACACGGATCTCCAGGAGACTGTGAACTGCTTTACTGCAGGAATCCTTAGCTCTGAATCTTCTGTGCCTAGAATAGCTCCTGGAACCTAGTAGGCACTAAATAAATATTTGCCAAATGGATGGATGGATGGATGGATGGGTGAATGAATGAATTCATTCATTCATTCATGGACTTTGTAGCCAGACAGACATGAATTCAAATCCCAACTCAGTCATTTATTAACTTCTTGATACTAGGTAACTTATTACAATTCTCTTAGTCTTCATTTCCTCATGAATAAAAGAGACAATAATATCCTATCACATCACTGTGAGAATTAAAAGAATAACGGTTATAAAGCGCTCAGCACGCCTGACACGGTGGTTGCTCCATGAGGAATGCTGTCCGTCCCCCACAGCGGAGAGCACCACATTTGCACTTTGCTGATATCTCCGGTGGGGCCTGGTAAGGTGCAGTGCGTGTGAGAGAAATGCAGCTGAGGCTTGCTGAAGTCAACGGTAGCGCAGGAGAAAAGTGCAGTGAAACCGCTATAATTTATACTTATGAGGGAAATGAAAGCAACATCTTTTAAAAACTTCTTTAGAATAAGGGATTTAAGCCACAACTTATACGATAGTGCCATTATTAAAAATATAAAAATAAACATGGTCAGAGATTGGGGTGGGATGACATGAGTTAAAAGCGAAGAAAAGAACTTATTCCCTAAAAAGGAATGGTAAATTCAATGAAAAAAATAACTGTCTGCTCTGATTCTCCTCTGCCACCTGAGACCCATTTTCTGCGCGTCTTTGCCAGACTGCAGTACCCACCTAGGCTCTAGCCCTCCCTGCTTTCCAGTGGGGCGTGAGCACTGGGAAGCACAGGCAGGAGATGGCAGGGAGGGAAAAGAGAGAAGTCAGTACGGCCCCCTTGCCCCCTCACAGGGGCTGTACTCCCTATACCAACAGGTCCCGATGGACAGCCAGTGCCCTAGAACCATGGCTCCCACCAGGCGGTGCGATGCTGTCTCTCCTTCGGCCCTTTAGACCAAGGGCAGTGCTGCTTCCTCACTGCTGTTTTTCTGTGGGTGTCGCACATTTACTCTTGGTTCTTCGATGTCCTCTCTACCTCCGCTGATAATCCTCTCAGTTAAACTCTTTGCACTAGTCCTTTGCTTTCAGTACCCTGACTGATGGGGTACATTTACAGTTATAATTAAAAAATGGACCTCCTAAGAATTCTTCTATTATATTTCATTTTTAAAGATCACAACAAGCTTCTCTAGAATTTAAAAATACAATAGAAATTAAGTAAAAAGATGTAGAAAAAAACAGAAAAGTAGAAAAATGATAAGGCAGCTGTGGTCAAGTTATAACTGAGTTGTATTTCAACCTGAATATAAATTGGGAACTTGGAGTGCTTTTCCTCGATAAACAATGTAGTAAACTAGACTAGTTGTTTAGGAGAGCTGGGAAAAAGTTTACTTAGTTTATAGCATGCCTAAAATATAATCCTAACTGAGCGATTGTCTAGAATATATCCTACGATATTTCAACAAGCATTCACGAGATTATTTCTACGGTTAACCTAGGGCTCACTGTCCGGTTTACTCCATGCGAATGATGCTCCACAGCACCCAATGCAAATGGCGCCCTCGGACACTGTGCAACAGGGCGGCACCATCTAAATCTCCAAAATTTAGCCTCTTAGGTAGACCTTCCCCAAATGCCTGAAGGAGAGTCTTACACAGTTACGAGGGCAGGACAAACTATTCTGAGAACTGGTGAAGGCTCCACACCTGCATAAGACCCCGAGGTCCCAATGGCCACCCATGCATGTCCTGTAAGCTCTGGGCACGCGTGCACATTGATAATAATCGCTGCTGTTTACCGAGCATCTTAGAACTTCTCTGTCTGTGAAGATGTTCTTTGAACTTCATGCAATTGTCATCACTACCACTGATAACACTAGCTTAAGCGGCTGGGCTCTCACTGTGTGCTATTCATTGTGCGAATACCTCACCGGCAGTATCTTCACTGATATGTAGGACTATTGCTATCTCCATTTTAAAGATGAAAAACTGATGTGCAGAGAGATTACATGTTTCAAATCATACACATAGTAAGTTTCAGAACCAAGATTCTAGAAGGGTCTTTAAAATTTAAGTATCTTATCCAAAGGGGACCTACATGTCACAGAGCCACAATTAAAAACCATATTTGTCTAATAGTCTTTCCTTACTTACAAATCCTGAATTGAGGACTAAAGAAGAATTTCCCACACTGAGGATGAGCCCAGGAGCTGTATTCCAGGCAATTTATATTCACAATTTGCTCATAGTTGAATGACAGCAAATTTGAAGCCACACATACTAAATAATAATGTGCTACTACACCACAAGAGCTTGTGTTCCCATGAATTAACCATGACATATGACTACAATAATGTAGGTATATCTAGCATAAAACCAACATAAAAAGTAGAAGACTCTAACTTGCTCACTTAAAAAAACATACATAACCACTGGGATAGAACTCTGATGCTGTGACTCTAGTCTCCTCATAAAAATAACAAAGATGTGTTGGAATCATTAGGCCAGAGAAGAAGTCTTGCCATTCAGCTACAATCTGTCAAAAGGAACACGTGCCACTCGCAACAAATATGCCATTTAGGGCACACAGTGTCAGGACACGCAGGTCACCAATGATGTGCATGTTACCAATGATACAAATGCCATTGATGATACATATGTTGCTATGGAACATGTCACCTACAACACACATGCCACTTGGGGCACGCATGCCACTTGTGACAAGTATGCTGCTTATGACATGTCTCTCTACTTGTTTCCCTAAAATAGGAGAGATTGTATATGAACTCACAGAGCTTGGTGGATAACTCGGGACTTTTCCAGAAGATATTCATAAATCTGTGCTCCCACCACTGCTCCAGAAGGGGTAAATTTCATTTCCAAATATTTTCCAAATCGGCTGGAATTGTCATTTATAATAGTGCAGGCATTGCCAAAGGCTTCCACCAAATTGTTCACTTGTAAAATCTTCTCTTGAAGGGTTATATTATTAGCCTAGAAAAAATGTCAAGACATGTTTAAAAATTAATTTTGTATACAATGTTTCTTCTGTGATAAGCACCTTATGTATATACAAATGTCTGTGAGTATATACTTGGTGTGTGCCAGACGGGACAACCAAGCCTATTTCTCCCTCCTGTGTGTGCATTCATCCGCTTGCTCCCTTAGAGGGGCTAAGAGACATTCTGCGCTGTCTCTATTCAAATATAGTTTCATTCAGTGCCTAATTTACCAGCACAATTTGTGCAAACTGAGGTACAGTTATTTTTTTATTCCTCCTGTTGTATTCCTCCGACAACATGTCTCTGGTTCTACTTTGCTTGTTCCTTTGCTTTGTTTATTAGGTTCCACTTATAGGTAAGATCATATGGTATTTGTCTTTCACTGACTGGCTTATCTCACTATCTCACTTAGCATAATACTCTCTGTTCCACCAATGCTGTCTCGAAGGGTAGGAGCTCCTTCTTTCTTTCTGCTGCGTAGTATTGCATTGTGTAAATGTACCACAGTGTTTTGATCCACCCATTTACTGATAGGCACTTAAGCTGTTTCCAATACTTGTAAATAATGCCGCTGTGGACATTGGTGTTCATAGGTTCTTTTGAATTGGTGTTTTGGGATTCTTAGGGTATAATCCCAGAAGTGGAATTGCTGGGTCAAAAGGAAGTTCCATTTTTAGTTTTTTGAGGAAATTCCATACTGTTTTTCACAGTGGCTGCACCAGTCGGCATTCCCACCAACAGTGCACTAGGGTTCCCTTTTCTCCATATCCTTGCCAGCACTTACTGTTTATTGATTTGTTTATGAAGGCCATTCTGAAAGGTGTGAGGTGGTATCTCTCTGATGGCTAGTGATGTTGAGCATCTTTTCTCTTCATATGCCTATGGGCCCTCTGTATGTCCTTGGAGAAGTGTGTGTTCACATCCTTTGCCCATTTTTTAATTGGATTGTTTGTCTTTCTTGCATTGAGTCATATGAGTTCTTTATATATTTTGGAGATCAGACCCTTGTCTGATGTATCATTGGCAAACATGTTTTCCCATATAGTTGGTTCCCTTTTCATTTTGACGATGTTTTCTTTAGCTGTGCAGAAGCTTTTTTGATTTGATGTAGTCCCATTTGTTTCTCCTTCCCTTAATTTCCCTTGTCCTAAAGGACGTATCAGTGAAAGTATTGCTGTGTGAGATATCTGAAGTTTTTCTGCCTATGTTTTCCTCTAGGACTTTTATGGTGTCAAAGCTTATGTTTAAGTCTTTTATCCATTTTGAGTTTATTCTGGTGTACGGTGTAAGTTGGTGGTCTAATTTTATTTTTTGCATATACTTTTCTGATTCTTCCAGCATCATTTGTTGAAGAGGATATTTTCACTCCAGTTTATGCTTCTGCCCCTAGGGTTTTGAGAACTGCATTTTACATATGTAAATTCAATCCACCTAGTCTCCCATATTTGTATCTGGTATATCTTTACCAAGGAGATAAGTGAAAGACATGATATGATCTCGGAAGGTAGGATTCTGAGGTGTGTGTGTATGTGTGCATGGGTGGCCATCCCTAATCAGTATTAAAGCATATTTTTAGATATAGAACAAGATAAAGAGATTAGATAAACAAGTTTGCTGGCATCTACAAAACAACATTCCTTTACTGATAAAAACCTCTATTGGCCCACAAATCAAGAATGAATGGCGAAGTCCATTTTATTAAAAAGACTTGATTAAATTAATTCAGATGTTCAACTCTTCTATGTCAGGATAGTATGCTGTGCCTCGCCATCTTTCTCCCTCCAAAATTACATCTTATTTGATTATACTTAAAACCTTTAGAACGATACTTGTCCTAGTTGTAAGAGAGGGGAAGTGACGGGCAAGGGGATGGGCAAGGAACTGAGACGACAGCCCAGAGGTAGCATGACCTGCCCACTCTCTTCTGGCTCTTCCAGTCCTTCAGGGTCACAAGGCTGGTTAGCAGAGGTCATAAAAATCCTTCGAGCAAAGTATATGCCTATTCCATACCAATACACATGATTGAAAACATTGAAACATGTTAATCAATTTTTAATAGGAACATGGAGTATTTTTTAACTCATTATGCTGAAAATGAATTAGACTCAATTAAGCAGTTGTTTTGACACTGTTAGATCTCACCCTTTAACAGACAGGTCTGCCCTTATATCCACAGTACTTTGTAACCTTTGTAACACAAGATTCCTACAATCACAGTGATGGAAAAAAATTTAATGTGACTCTAATTGTAACTATGTAGATCATAATGAAAATTTTCAGAGATAAGTTATGCACAGTGATTTTTAAAAACGTATTAGCCTAATATGAACACATAATTCTTGACTTATCTCACTTCAAGGGCTCTATCTAGAAAATCAAGCCAAGTCTCCATTATCAATGTCCCTTTTTCAAAAATTAAGACTTAATTTAATAAAGTAAGATTCATCCTTTGTAGTGTGAAGTTCTAAAGGTATTCACATATACAGTCATATAACCCCAACTACAAGCCACACATAAAACAACTCCATTACCCTCCATAAACTGTATCATTGATCTTTGTAGTCAATACCTCGCTCCATCCTCCGCCTGAGAAAACCCTCATGTGTTTCTGTTCCTACAGCTTTAAATACACAAGAATATAAATTGAATCACACAGTATGCACTCTTCTGAACCTGGCTTCTTTGACCTAGCATAATGCACTGGAAACATATCCAAACCTCATCCAATGAGATTCATTCATTGCTTATATTAGTGTTCTTTTGTTCATTTAAAAATTATTTGATTTCTTAAGCTTTAAGGGTTTTAAAAAAAATATATATATATTAAGGATACAATCTTTTATTATATATAAGACATGCAAATAATTTCTTTGGGTCTCTAGCTTGTGGTATGAATGACTTTCATAACAATGTCATTCACAGAACAGAAATTCTTAATTTTGGTGAAATCCAAGTTATCCCTTTATGCATTATGCATTTTATATTGTATTAACAACTGTTGCACTTCATAGTAAGCCTCAAAATCAGGTAATATTAATTCTCCAATTTTGTTCTTTTTCAAAATTATTTGGTTATTAGAGATCTTTTGCATTTCCATATAAATTTTGAATCAATGTGTAACTTTCTACAAAAAATATTTTTGGGATTTTTATTGTAATTGAGTTGAATTGACGGATCAGTTTTTGGAGAACTGATATGTTAATAATATTGAGTCTTTTAATCCATGAACATAGTATATCTCTCCATTTATTTAGGTGTTTTTGATTTCTTTTATCAACTTTTTATACTTTTAACCATAGAACTCTTGTGCATGTTTTATAAGGGTTAGATTTAAATAGTTAATATTTTTGGTGTTATTGTAAATTATACTCAAATTTCAATTTCCAATTGATCATTGCAGGTGTCTATGTATAATATATAAATACAACTGACTTTTATGATATTGACTCTTCTTTAACCTGCTAGTAACAGAAGGAGACAAAGCAAGCATGCAGTGAATGTGTTGGGGCTAAAAGGAGAGAAAATCACATTCATAAAGCTTTGCCGCCTAAGAGTGAAAAAAGTTAAAATATCCTCAAAGGAGAACATATGCTTTTTATATTGTTTGTTATATTTTAAACTCACAAAGAATAACAAGTGTGTTTTATAATTCCTGTGCATTATTAAATGTGGGAATTACTATTAATAGAATCGGTTATACTAGGTTCTGATATGTAACAAATATTTCTATTAGGACAGAGAAAAAATAAACTGTACCTTTCCAAGCACCGTCAGCTGCTGAACTAAAAGATGAGCACTTTCAGTCTTGCCAGCACCGCTTTCCCCAGAGATAACAATGCACTGCACGGTGAGAAAAGGAAACTGTGAGAAGACTTTCTCACATGCAATTCTGCTGGCAAAAGAAACTAGGATGAGTTTCTGAGAACGTGTGACTTCTTACCTGATCCGAATTATATGTTACCATTGACTGGTAGCCGAAGTCAGCCACTGCGAAAATGTGAGGAGGATTGGCAGTTCTCTTTGCTCCAACATATAGTTTGGAATGCTAAGGATTTTAAAAATATCACATTTTGTAGGGCTTTTGTTTTTGTTTTTGTTTAAACACTAGATTATTTACAGGTAGAGCTCCAAGTTTTTAAAGCAAAACATAAAGTTTTATACCACCAAACATTACATACATGTTAAACATACCACACACTTACATATACGCACAATTCATGTAGAATTATGTAAAATAAAAAAGCCTGACACAAAGCACCCTTGAAATATGATATGATAATATGATATAGTATCACTCTAGCAGCAGTATTTAAAACAAGACTCTTTTGGGAGTGCATACCACTTCCAAAATAGAACTTATGGTTTGAAAATACTATTATTTCTTTAAGTAAAATACCCTTTAAAAATAAGTCAATCAGGTATCATTTTGTTGACTATTCCTTGGGCACAATAATGTCTCACATATGATCACCACTTTTTCCTTTTGCATCTTTTATATACATTTTCTTACTTGATTTGTCTAAGATCATATAGTTGATTGATAGCAGAATTTACACTAAAGCAAAAAATCATCTGAAACTTAAATCAAGGTTCCTAAATTCACTATGTAAATTTTAAGTTGGTAGAGAAAGAAACTATCATGTATTTTTCACATATAAAAAATAACTCAGGTCCTGTATTAAATAATTTTCTGGAGTACATAAATAGAAGAGAATGGGTCCAATTAAAAAGAGCTTAGTTTAATTCCAGAATACTATTCTATATTTAATCCACTATGGGTTGAATACTGGATAATTATATATTTATATTCATATAACACACATATGGCCTGATATTAAAAATGAATCAATATGTCTAAAGGGTTTCTAAACAACTAATACAGGTTTTATAGCTGTTAAGTATATATCACCTATATAAACAATGTAACTATATCTTTAATTCTCCAATACTTGGTTCACAGGTAGACACTGAGTAGACAGTTTCTTAGACAACTGTGTATTGATAGGACACACAGCATAGACTAGTCATCAATAACTGGAAGTAACATTCTGCCATACACTTTGGGAAAAGGAAGACCACATACGGCATCCAGATTAATCCATCTTTTATTTTTTCCTGTCTCTATGTTTTAACAATAACTATTTAACTGTTTATTCAAGATACTAAATAAAACTTTCTTTGGTGTAATTTAAATTAATTTACACACCCGAATAGTATAATTATTAGTATAAAGTAAGAGAGTGCAAGGCACACCACATACCTCCGTGGAGTATAGACCCAGACTCTGGAAAGGGTTCAGAGCAATGAGTATGTCTCCCACATAGATATAAATCTGACCTCTGGAATAACACTTCTCAAGCTGTTCAGAGACTGTATTCTACAAGAAAATAAACATAATTTCTTTTCATTAAAAATCACTTATGATTAATTACAATTTAAAAAGTAAACAGTAATAAATAAAACATCTGGAGTCTGGACCAAGGCCCTGGAAAGAAACAGATGCACCGACAGTAGGACGGGCAACATTTGGTCAACAGCTGCCCTTTCGCCTGACGGGCATTTTCTTTGGTTGTGAGAGCCGTCGAGGGATATCTTTGTTACCTGTGTTCTCCAAAGGACAAATTTGGTGTTATAGATTATATACATAATGCTTCAAGGAAATAAGTAAATGCAGAAGATAAGATAAAGAGAAACAACAGTAGAAAAGACAAGGGAAGGTAGTGAACATGTTATTATTCCAAATTGAGGTTGTTCAGTGGCTTTGTGTTATATTCTAGCCCGTTGCTTAGACATTTGGCTTTATGAGGCAGAATGTAAAGTTCAGAAAAGTAACTTTCATAGTGGATAAATCACGAGTACATGGAATCAATTTTAACAGCACCATGTACTACTTTAACAGTACCTGACACAAGAGGGGACCGAAAGTTCTTAGGTCAAAAAAGAGACAAGAAGAAAGCACAGACAACAGCAACCAACAAACCCAGAGTTTAACCCAGAGTCAGCAATGGGATATCAGGGCCTTCATTATAATCCACAAGCATAGGAATTCACATCATTGGAAAATTTGATACATAAGGATTCATGAAGATTTTGGCAATTCCTGACTTGCAAACTGTCTGATTACAAGATGTTTGATGTTCACAAGAGAAATTATTTTGAGGAAGTACTTGAGTTGTTTATGCAACCCTAAATTTACCAAATGACTACTTTTGTTCAGAAAATATCTCCTGATTTGTTGCATTTCTGAGCAAAAATGATCAGGCATGTATCAGAAGTATTTAAAAAGTAAAAATCTGTTGATCAGGCACGATAGAGATCCTAACCTTTTACTGAAAAGGAACTATTCATTTCTCTAATGATCTGATTACCTGGTATAAAGGGGAATGAAGGGAAAGAAGGCTGAAACTGCAATTTACTGGCTTGGATTTGGACCTACACAGGGATGTTTGAACTACTTCTGAGGTCACTGGGATGAGTAAGGAGTTTCCAGCAGAACCAATGCCCTACGAGCTTAGCTCTGTGAGAGCAGGAGTTCTCTGATCCCTTGAGGGGGACCTCTGACCACTGTAGCAGGCTCTTGACGTATCTTGGAGGCCTCTACGTACTGCCGCTGAGAGTGGAACAGGAGAGGAGAAAGAGGAAGGATGCCACATAGAGGCTTCAGGAGACAATTTTTTGACCTCAGGACATTGTCTTTTTGAAACTCTCAGCAAGAATTCAGGGGAAGAAGAGTCTGTGACCTATAAGCAACCGATAAGAGTGAAAACTCACTCCTTTGCAATCTGAATTTCAGAAGCAGACAAAAACTGACAGCAGACTGAAACTATCTGAATATTTGCATTATGTGTGTTAAAGTGGAAGATAGGAGAGAGATTCAGGAAGCTAAGAGACAAGGAAAGCATGAGATTTATAGATGCTATTCAAACAACATGCTGCTCACATCAATTATGTACATTAAAAAAATCAAGAATGTGGACTTCCTAAGATGGCGGCATAGGTGAATGTACCGTACCGCCTCGCACAACCACACAAGGGAAAAAATCAGAAATCTACACATCCAAACACAGCCAGATCTGACAGAAAATCATATTGAGAGGAAGTCTGACAACCAAGGGATTAAAGAAGATACATTCATCTAGTTTGGTGAGCCAGAAGGTGCAGAGCGGAGGGAGAGCAGGTGAGCAGACAGCAGGACCGCGGTTGGAGGGGCGGTCCCCGCGGGGCCGCAGCACACCCAGACAGGGGCCGACTGAAGTGCGGTCTGCGCCCGGCTCATCCGGACCCAGCAGGGCCAAGAGACCGGTGGACTGGGCAGGTCTGCATTCATGTGCAGAGAAACCGGGAAAGAAAGCAGGGCGCAACCCATCAGCGCAGAGTGAGAGCACCTGTGGGGGTGGAGTCGGCGGCTGGAGGAACTCCCGGCCTCACAGGAAAGTTCGCTGGGGAGACCCGCGGGGGATTCGAGTGGTGCAGCCCGTCCAGCAACCCCGGAGCGACCCCCGGAGCCAGCGCAGAGGGGCCCGAAGTGCTTGCAGGAGGCGGTGTGGGTGCGGAGAGCAGAGAAGGCGCCACTGTGCGCTCAGGCCCCGCCCCCACAGGCTACCTCCCAGCACAACTACTGGGAACTTCCCTGCACAGGGGATCCCCAAGACTCCGCCCCCCTTACAGTAACAGGATCACCAAGGGAAAAAAAAATGGCCCAAAGAAAGGGACAAATCAAAACCCCAGAGCTAACCGATCAAGAGATAGCCAACCTATCAGATGCACAGTTCAAATCCCTTGTAATAAGGATGCTTTCAGAATTCGACGAAAAATTAACAAACTTGCTTGAACA
>PVJI01022398.1:0-25351 GCA_004026765.1 Micronycteris hirsuta | reverse complement strand
CCTATGCACTCCAATGTTCATAGCAGCACAATTCACAATAGCCAAGTACTGGAAACAACCTAAGTGCCCATCTACAAATGAATGGATCAAGAAACTATGGTACATCTACACAATGGAATTCTACGCAGCAGAAAGGAAGAAGGAGCTTATACCCTTTGCAACAGCATGGATGGAACTGGAGAGCATTATGCTAAGTGAAGTATGCCCATTTTTTAATTGGGTTTTTTTGTCTTCCTGGAGTGGAGTCATGTGAGTTCTTTATACATTTTGGAGATCAAACCCTTGTCCGAGGTATCACTGGCAATTATGTTTTCCCATATAGTTGGTTCTCTTTTCATTTTAATGCTGTTTTCTTTAGCCATGCAGAAGTCTTTTAATTTGATGAAGTCCCATTTGTTTATTCTTTCCTTTATGTTCCTTGCTTTAGGGGACATATCAGTGAAGATGTTGCTGTGTGGAATATCTGAGATTTTCCTGCTAATGTTTTCCTCTAGATAGAAACATTTCAAATAAACAACTTAACCCTATGCCTACAAGAACTCGAGGAACAACAAAGACAGCCCAGAGCAAGTAGAAGGAAAGCAATAACCAAACCAAGACATTTTCAATAATAAAAGATATTGTTAAAAATAATTGAAGCCATGCAGTTTTAAAAATATCTGTTGAATGACAAATTAATTTTACCATATTATTGAACTTGTAAGGACATTCTATCCAAAAACTACTTCAAAAATAAAATTGCTTCCAAAAAAATAGGATGTCTAGGTAAATTGAAGAAAATAATTTTAAAAACTTCTTTATAGAGATGATTTGAATGAAAAAATAACTTAAGAAGGGTTCTTATTCTTTGTATATAGTAATATAAAACATTTCTTCTTTTCTGTGTGTGTAAGAAATGAATTTTTATTTTATTTTTTTATTGTTGTTCAAGTACAGTTATCTCCATTTTTCCCCCATCGCTTCTCCCCATCCCAGCCATCCCTACTCCCCACCATTGATCCTACCCCTCTTTAGTTTTGTCCATGTTCCGTTATACGTTTCTTAGATATAATCTGTTTCTAATACCACATCACAGGTTTTTTTCTTAGAAAATATTCTTTTTTAATAGTCTTTTTGTTTTTAATTTTGTCATAAAATTGTCTGAAACCACCTTCAAATGTGCATTTTATAGCTAACAAACTTGAATTTCTTAGCACCTTTATTTTTTGTTGTTAAATTCTAATTTGAAAAATAAAAATGGTAAGGTCTACATTCTACCTTGTAGGCTCAGCACAAAGTGGAAAAGAGTTTCAATTCTAATTTTTTAATAATAAAATATATAATATTTATTTTTCAATATTTTCATAGGTACCATTGTTTTTGCTTCTTTTGAGTATCAATTTTGCTCCTCTGATATATATTTTTTAAAAGGCAAAAATAAAAAATTCTTTATATTATGATTCTATTGAGTGTTTTGACAAGTATAGATGCAACAAAAACATAGGCCTTTTAAATTCCATTTTACTCTGGTATAAAATACAAATTTTTATAATACAAAATAAGAAGTCCATCAAACATTTCTTTATGTAAGTCAAAATAATCCAAAACACAATTATGAAATTTTGAAACTAAATCTTGTAAACCATTTGAATGGTCATTATTTATTTTCTCCAGTTTCTTCCTTGCTTTTGTGTGGCTTAATTTCATTATTTCTCTGTTTGCAAGCTTTATTTTTATTTTTATTTATTTACATGTTTTGTTTTACTTTCTTATTTTTAAAATACATTTTATTGATTATACTATTACAGTTGTCCCATTCCCCCCCTCTTATTTCCCCTCTGTCCTGCACCCTCCCTCTCACCTGCATCTCCCCTCCCCGCCTCCCCTGCTTAGTCCATGTTACATGTCTATGGGTCATACTTGTAAGTTCTTTGGCTTCTCCATTTCCTATACTATACTTAACCTCCTCCTGTCTAGTTTATACCAACCACTTATACTTCTTATTCCCTGTACCTTTTCCCCCATTCTCCCCTATCCCCTCCCTGCTGATAACCCTCCATGTGATCTCCATTTCTATGATTCTGTTCCTGTTCTAGTTGTTTGCTTAGTTTGTTTTTTCATTGATAGTTGTGAGTTTGTTGTCATTTTACCGTTCCTATTTTTTTTAAGATTTTATTTATTTAATTTTTTAGAGAGAGGGGAAGGGAGGGAGAAAGAGAGGGAGAGAAACATCAATATGTGGTTCCCTCTCATATGGCCCTCACTGGGGACCTGGCCCACAATCCAGGCATGTGCCCTGACTGGGAATCGAACCGGGACCCTTTGGTTCCCAGCCCGCGCTCAATCCACTGAGCTAAACCAGCCAGGGCTTACTGTTCCTATTTTTTGACCATCTTCTTTTTCTTAAATAAGTCCCTTTAACATTTCATGTAATAAGGGCTATATGATGATGAACTCCTTTAGCTTTACCTCGTCTGGGAAGCACTTTACCTGCCCTTCTAAATGATAGCTTTGCTAGATAGAGTAATCTTGAATGCAGGTCCTTGCCTTCCATGACTTTGAATACTTCTTTCCAGCCCCTTTTACCTGCAAGGTTTCTTTTGGGAAATCAACTGATGGTCCTATGGGAACTCCTTTGTAGATAACTGTCTCCTTTTCTCTTGCTGCTTTTAAGATTCTCTCCTTATCTTTAATCTTGGGTAATGTAATGATGATGTGCCTTGCTGTGTGTTTCCTTGGGTCCAAATTCTTTGGGGCTCTCTGAGCTTCCTGGACTTCCTGGGAGTCCATTTCCTTTGTCAGATTGGGGAAGTTCTCCTTCATTATTTTTTCAAATAAGTTTTCCATTTCTTGCTCTTCCTCTTCTCCTTCTGACACTCTAATGATTTGGATGTTGGAACGTTTAAAGTTGTCCCAGAGGTTCCTAAGCCTCTCCTTGTTTTTTTGAGTTCTTGTTTCTTCATTCTGTTCTGTTTAAATGTACATTTCTTCCTTCTTGTCCAAATCATTGATTTGAGTTCTGGTTTCCCCCTCTTCACTGTTGGTTCCCTGTACCTTTTTCTTTATTGCACTTTTCATAGTCTTCAATTTTTCCTCTTTGTGACCATTTCTGTGAGCATCCTGATTACCAGTGTTTTGAACTCTGCATCTGAGGTAAAGCTAAAGGAGTTCATCATCACCAAGTTCTTATTATAGGAAATGTTAAAGGTACTTATTTAAGGAAAAGAAGATCAACTCTATGAAAAGTAAAATTACAACAAACTGACAACTATCAACAACTGAATCTAAAAAAACAACAAAAAGAAACTAAGAAAACAACTAGAATAGGAACACAGTCACAGAAATGGAGATCACATGGAGGGTTATCAGTGGGGAGGTGGAGTGGGGAGAATGGGGGAAAAGGTACAGGGAATAAGAAGCATAGATGGTAGGTACAAAATAGACAGGGGGAGGTTAAGTATTGAATAGGAAATGGAGAAAGCAAAGACCTTATATGCATGACCCATGGACATGAACTAAGGTGGAGCTTGCTGATGGGAAGGCAGGTACCAGGTGGAGAGGGCAAAAAGGAAAAACTGGGACAACTATAATAGCATAATCAATAAAATATACTTAAAAAGAAAAGAAAAGAAAAGTTATTTGGTAAAAACAAAGTCAAAATAAAAGGATCTGGATAATCTTAGTGAGAATTGTCATGATAAAGAATCAACTGAAGTTGAAATGATTTGCATAAAATGTTTATGTCTTTTTCAAGGCTCAGACTTTATATTCTCAGTGAAATTTTAAAACTTCTCTTTTAAAATACATTCTAATAATAATGTTCAAGTCCTCATAGAAAAACTGATCTCTAAATTATATTTTAAAGGTCATTTGTCACTGATTCATTTACTAGAGCCAACTATTTTCGTCTGAGTTTTGTTTGGTGTGGCTTGACTCTGGTTTCTTTTATAGCAAAGTCCTATCAGTACAATTAAGAGAGGTTTTCCTCATATTTTTCTATCAGCTTTCAGTTCTGCCTTTAAGCCCTTCTATCTACTTCCCCTGCCAATGACCTTTACCTCTATGTCATTTAGATCATTATGCCAGACTGGATGCTTTGGAAATGATGCAACATAGCACACTAATGTAATTGCAATGTGTTAGTTCCACTTTGCTGGCACTCACCACTTTAACACTTCACTAAAAAACAAGTTGGGAACTGAAGAACAGGATTTCTGGCTTGTGGATCCACCACGATTTTTCTGATTATAATAACCAAGTTAAGGATGAACTTCCCACATTTTCTACAGACAGAATTTGTGAGTTCAATATCATGTTGAATTTATTAACAATATTAGATTTATCAGGAACAAGGTAGCATGTTCCTTCTTTTAATTTTTATGTCCTTAGCATTTCTCACAGTGTTTGGTAAAGAATAAGTGTTGGGAGACAATTCTCTATGCATTTCTCACATTGCACACATCTTCCAAGTAGAGCCACAGACTACTTTTGTTCTGGACAGTTTTTCAAGAATGTCTGTGTAGCAAACTGCTTTGGAAGAGTGAGGAAGTGTCTATCTCAACAGCAATAAGCATTTGTGCTAACTGTTCAGAATGAAAGACCTGGCTTCCTTAAGCTCAGTGTTCCTCTCAAATGCTGACACTGGCTGCTGCTACTGTTGTAGGCAATCAAGTCTTTTGTCTCTGAGTCAGGAGTCTCAGGACTTCTGCCAGCTTCTACATAACTGTAACAAAGCAAATTGTTAAGCTGCAAGTAAGGTAAAATATTGTACTTCATAGTTCTTCAGTGTGAGTAGTCAAAAAAAAGTGTTGAATGAATAATTTTCAAAATGTTTAGGGGACTTATTATTCTTCTGACTAATCAATAGTTATCCATATAAAAAGCCCAAGAACTTGTCTTGGCTAAGAGTTATTTCACAATATATTTTTATTAAAGTACCAGTGTGTGTTAGTGAGCTTATGTTTATTTTAGATATCAATGTTGACTTAAACATGCTGGCAGCAGTCTGTTTGGGCTTGATTAAACATTGAGTTGTATGATGGAAACCAATTCTTTACTTAAGCATTACCTAGTCCTATAGGAACTGCAGACTTTGGGTGGTTTCCACTTGCTTTTGCATCAGTGTCCCTAAGGGATGAGGCCATAGTTTTGGTACACAGAGTTGAAATTTTATTTCTCTTTCTAAAAATAACAACACATTTTCTTTAGAAAGACAAGTTCATCTGGAATACAAACTACTGACTTTGGCATTTATTTTTCCACTTGCTGCAGAGGTGAATTTGTTTTTCTCTCCTTTTTAAAATACCTGGCAAAGCTGAGCTTGGAAACCTTTTACAAAAGGAAGTATCCCAGTCTTTCTGCGTGGCAGATGGCCAAGCAGCCACCTGTTCCCTTCCTGTTAATCATGACTCCAAGAGTCTGGGCACAGGGCTGGTGCCAGGCAGCTGGGGATCTGGGGAGAAAAATGCTTCCCAAGATAAACAAGTGATTTAAGGCCAATCATCATTTGTAACTAACTTATAAACTGTATGGCATGTCAGGAGGCAAAAAGTGCTGGATCCAGGAGACATAGGTTTGCTTCTAGACTTGCCTCTTTTCCTGTGATCCTTGGCAAATCATTTGACATCTCTGATTCTTAGATTTCCCACTTATAAAATAGTAACAATGAGCATTGTTTTGAGCATCCAATGACATAGGTCAATTCTGGTCAGTAAATGTAACAATCTGATAGCCCTTTTATCAACATTTTGGTTATAAATTTAGAAGGGCCTTGAAGACAATAAAGGTCTACATAAATGGAGGTATTATTAGTAAGCAGTATACCCACCACATATTTTTGAGTTTTTGCTGCTGCTTTTTTTTTTTTTTTTTTTGCACCGAGGAAAATGTTACTCTAAAAATCAAGCAAATGCATCCTTTTTTTTTTTACTTTAAAAAGGTGAATTTTATTTGAGAAATTAACATCTTCACAAGAACCTTGAAAATGCTTCTCATTTGTTCTTTTCTGTTCAAGAAGGAACACTTTTTGTTCTGCTGTTTCTGTTTTTTTTGAATCCTCGCCCTAGGATATGTTTAGAGAGGAAGAGAGAGAGGGAGGGCGGGAGACAGGGAGAGAGGCCTCAGTGTCAGGGGGAGCCATTGGTTGGTGGCCTTCTGTTGGTGCCCTGACTGGGGATTGAACCAGAGACCTGCATGTGTGCCCTGCCTTTCGGTGTGCGGGAAGATGCTCGAACGAACAGATCCCCCCGGCCAGGGCTTTGGTTTTCTTCATGTCGATCAGGTGCATTTCTTATTAATTTCGTTGCTAGCAATTTTATATTTTTAAGAGTATTTAAACATGATATTTTCTTACTTTATTTTTAACTGGTTTTGCTGATATACTGTAAAACTATTAATGTTATAGCTGACCAGTTTTTAAATTGGTTTTCTTAAATTTTATAGAGAAATGATCGCACCACCTGAAAATGATTTATTTTTGTAAATAAACTTGTAGCTCTTTTTGTTTGCTTTTCTTTCTGGTTGCCTCACTGTGCACCCTCCAACAGCGTTGCCCCGTCCATGGTCCACAGAACTCTATACCATGAGTTTGGAAAGTGGTAGGTACTTTATCTTCCTGTCACAGGGTCGCAAGTTATACTTGAGAGCATTGAAAGTTACATGGTAAAGACACCTAGCTAAATGATGTAACCGGCATCACTAGTGCACTGGTGCGTCTGAAGCACCCACTGCTGCACCAGAGGACAGCAGCGGTCCCAGTGGCAAATGTCCCCATCCCACAAGCACGTGTGCTGTTAGTCTCTCCCAGCTGAAATTCACAGTCACCACGGCTTGTAAAACCTGGGTTTATGGATCAAAGTTAGAGTAACTCTGGACAACAACTTCCACACTGTTGAAAACGGTTGTGATACAAAGGCCTCTTTTGCCCTGACTGGCGGGGCTCCTTGAGCTGGGTGGGGTTCGTCCTACAGACCCAAGGGTCGCGGGCTGGATTCCAAGTCAGAGCACAAGCCTGGGTTGCCAGCCAGGTCCCCGGTAGGATGCAACCAATCTATGTTTCTCTCCCTTTCTCCCTCTCTTCCCTTCTCCCTCAAGTGTGGTGGTGTGGCCAGATGGAAAGGGGCGCCGTGGCTGCTGGGGTAGCCGTCCTAGGAAGCCTGGCTTGGGCGACTGAGTGGGGCAGAGGGTGCCATTCCAGCTCAGGATCCCCGGCACGCAGGAGCTTCGCCAGGCGCGAAGTGTGCAATGTTCGGCCCAGAAAATGTGGTGCCTGGACCGCTGCTTCGCCCACCACCGCGTCTGCATCTCCTTCGGCCTGTGGATCTGCGCCTGCTGCTGTTGGATCGCCGCCCACGCACTGTAATGGGGACTGGGACCTGGCGGCGCCAGGGCGGGGGCGGGAGCAAATGCACCCTTGCATACTACGATTGAAATATTTCATGATTGAAACATTTAAGTCATGGCAACACTGACTTAGTTTTTAGACATATTTATGTAGATAAGCTGGATTGCAGCAATAAAAAACCAATTAAATCAGCATTTGATGAAAAGTATAGAAATTGTCATTTCTTTCCAACTCATTACATTTTCCTAAAGGAGTTTAAACTTGGGCAACTACCCCCAACCCAATTTGCCCCAATAAGACTCTGAGCAGGATAAAGAATGACTGTCTAACATGGTTTCTGTCATGAATCAGCTCTCTGGGTAGCAAAGAAAGACTTTTCCCAATTCTGAGATGAGCAACTGATTACACAGGGAGCTGGTCTTTGTGGTAGCAGGTCACTTTGCTATGATCCGAAGTTGTGTGTTTTGATGCAGAACAGGAGAAAAAGTTAACACGATATTCATTTTTCAGTTTTTATTGTAGGGGATAACAATGTAATATTAAGATCAGTTTCATGGAAATATAGAATAAAATTTATAAATATCTATTCATAGAGATATTTATAAATGTGATGGAAGGAATAACTAGTTCTTTTTGTAACTTGAACAACATACAGAAACTGGTTCATTTCCTTTTGATTTTAACAATCACTCTTAATTATAATATATTTTTCCTAACAAAATTTAATGATACTGAGGAAAGTAGAAAAAAAACAACCTCCAGAGAAACATTTGTAAAACTTCTTCAAATTTCAACTGCAGGATCATATTACAGTGGTGAATTATTTATATGAAGACACCGTGATTCACTTGGAACTTGCAGTTGAAGGATATCTGTATAGCACTGAGGCTGCTGTATACGCTTAATGTATCGACGATATGATGACTCCCTAAAACAGTCAGTGAATAATACTGTGTCTCCATTATGAATTTTAATTTTATTTTAAATGCATACTTAATATTTTTGACACACAACCCTAAAATTGATCAGCTTGTTAATCACCCTTCTGCATTTTCAAAATAAACAGTTATTTTAGTCTTCTATCATAAAAAATAGCAAATATTTGAATGAATACAACTGCAGAATATCCTCATTGGCAGTCAGAACAATCTAGTTGAAAAAGATGCAGAAAGAGCAAAAAAAATATCTTGTGTGTTTTCCTGTTTAATGTAATATCTATGTGATCATCTGTTACACAATAGCATTGATATCAGTAAAAGAAATTTGAGGACAAACTAGGGCCCATAGCACTCATCTCACCAGAAAGAATCTAAATTTTCTGATATACTAATTCACTTTAATTCATTTGCACTTATTTAACATGAATGTGTTCTTAGCCAGGAACATTTCTTCTTTAATGTGCTGTCATTAACCTTTGTTTTTCACTTTGGACAAATAAAGCTTCTAGTATTTTTATGATGGAAAAATTCAAATATATACAAAGGTAGAATGAAGAGCATAATAAAATTTATTGTGCTTGTCATGAAGCTTCAACAAATATTAACATATGGACAATCTCATTTATATATTTTATTGATTATGCTATTAAAGTTGTCTCATTTTTTTCTCCCCTTTATTCCCCTCCATCCTCCACCCCCTCCCACCAGCATCCCCCCCTTAGTTCATGTCCATGGGTCATACATACAAGTTCTTTGGCTTCTACATTTCTGATACTATTCTTAACCTCCCCCTGTCTATTTTGTACTGACCACTTATGCTTCTTAGATAAGTCCCTCTAACATTTCATATAATAAAGGCTGGGTGATGATGAACTCTTTTAAGTTGACCTTATCTGGGAAGCACTTTATCTGCCCTTCCATTCTAAATGATAGCTTTGCTGGATAGAGTATTCTTGGATGTAGGTCCTTGCCTTTCATGAGTTTGATTACTCCTTTCCAGCCCCTTCTTGCCTGTAAGATTTCTTTTGAGAAATCAGCTGATGGTCTTATGGGAACTCCTTTGTAGATAACTGTCTCCTTTTCTCTTGCTGCTTTTAAGATTCTCTCCTTATCTTTAATCTTGGGTAACTTAATGATAATGTGCCTTGGTGTTTGCTTCCTTGGGCCCAACTTCTTTGGGACTCTCTGAGCTTCCTGGACTTCCTGAAAGTCTATGTCCTTCACCAGCTTGGGGAAGTTCTCCTTCATTATTTTTTCAAATAAGTTTTCCATTTCTCACTCTTCCTCTTCTCCTTCTGGCACCCTTATGATTCAAATGTTGGAACATTTAAAGTTGTCCTGGAGGTTCCTAAGCCTCTCCTCATTTTTTTGAGTTCTTGTTTCTTCATTCTGTTCTGGTTGAACATTTATTTCTTACTTCTTCTCTGAATTGTTGATTTGAGTCCCATTTTCTCTCCCTTCACTGTTGGTTTCCTGTACATTTTTCTTCATTTCACTTTGCATAGCCTTTACTTCTTCCTCTATTTTGTGACCATACACAATCATTTCTATGAGCATCCTGATTACCAGTGTTTCGAACCCTGCATCTGATAGGTTGGCTATCTTTTCATCACTTAGTTCTATTTTTGGAGCTTTTATCTGTTCTTTCATTTGGGCCATATATATATTTTTTTGTCTTGGCATGCCTGTTACATAGTAAGGGGTGGAGCCTTAGGCATTCACCAGGGCAGAACAACCCACTTTGCTGCGTTGTGGCACTGTACGTGAGGAGGGCTCCAAGAGGGAACAATGCTACTTGCTTGGCTCTTGGTCAGTTTTCAATCATTTCCCCCACTTCTCACAAGCAAAATGGACTCTTCTGGTGCTGATTCCCGTGTGTGGGGGTTTGTGTATGTTCTAGGAGCCTGTCGGTCTCTCCAATGAACTCTCCTGTGGGGCTGGGAGTTTCTCTCACTGCTGCTATTCCCACAGGATTTTCCAGCCAGAAGTTTTGAGGCTTAATTTCCCCATGCTGGGACCCTGGGTTGCATGGTCTATCTCACCCCCTCCCTAGTTGTTTCTCCAGGTTTAGACACACATGAATGTGGGACCTCCTGCTCTGGCAGCCGCTGCCTTGCCGGGGATCCTCTCCACCCCCCGCTTCCCATCTCTGCCCCTTCTCCCAGTCTGGATGAATGTTTCTTCTTTAAGTCCTTGGTTATGGGACTTGCACACAATTCAATTTTCTGGCCATTCTGGTTGTTTTTTGTTTTTAAATTTGTCATTTTTTCTTTTGGTTGTGCGAGGACACAAAGTGTATCTACTTATGCTTCCATCTTGGCCAGAGTCCTCACATGACAATCTCATTTAATCTATACTTCATAGCATGTCCCCCTGAAGTACTTCAATGTATTTCTCCAAAAGATACATATAAACCTTAAAATAATAACCATGCACACAGTATGGGATATAGTTTTGGTGATAGAAGAGTTTTGCAGAGTATAGGCTGAAGAGTAAAAAAAAAAATGTGCCACAGGACTTAACAATTATGCCCACATATGGTTGTAGGCTTAAATATTTATTTCAAAACAGAAGAGTCATTGTATTCCCTGATGGCTCTACAGTTCCAATTAGTTGAAACCTGCCAAGCCATTTCTAACATTCTTTCATAACTATATGTGGGTGGATGGATGAATATGTTACTAGTTAAAGCAAACTTGGGAAACTTTTTGTGTTCTTCTCATTGAGGCTGGCGGGGCAAGATGGGTTTACACAGCCACAAAGTAGCAGAAAAGATGCTTTGACATCCTCCAGGTGCAGAAGAAATGCTACTTTTCTCAGGCTCCATACCAGTCTCTAGCCAGGGACACTTCTTCCTTACTCTGTTGTCGTCAACTTTGCCTTTCTTGGGCCCTAGGGTCCTGTACAACAATGAGAAAAATGCACAGAGGAGACACAGCAGTATATCAATATATAGAGTGTTTGCACAGTTCTTCATAGCTTACCAAGTATTTTCTTAGATGTTGTCATGTTTAACCTTCACCATAATACTACTAGATAGGTATTATTGTGCCTGTCTTATGGTGACTGAGCCAAAGATCAAAGCTAAGGGATTTATGAAGATCATACAGGAGGTGAAGCTGGGGCCCAGGGGTCCTTTGGCATGCTCATGGTTGTTTTGTTTTTCTGGACTGTCTCTGAACTAAAGCTTTATTTAAAAAAATTTGAAATTATACAGAAAGAAGAAAGGAGTGTGGAATGGGTTTACAATGGAGCATCTTAAAGGAACAAGGCAACAGTGGCTCTCTTCTTCCTTCTCATATCTCTTAAATGGGAATGAAGATACCCTTGTCTTCTCTAGGAGGAATGGGTCTCATTTTGATGATCTCTATATTAACAGTAGAAATGGAGTCAATGTGTTGATCCCAGGCCCCTGTAGAAGAAGGGTTCTTTGCCTGGGTCCAGGGATAGATTTCAGCAGTCCATGGGCTTCAATGAAGAAAAATTTCTTAAACAAAGTGTTTTGGAACCTCTAGCACTTCCCTTAATTATGAATGCAGATTTCAAACCATAGTAATTATTAACTGTTCTTGTGAGTCTGTCACCAAGAGAAACAAAAGACATTTTCCTATCACATTACAATTGTCATAGATATCTTGAAAATATCTTTTATACCCATTACTACTTCAAAACATAGTAACTACTAGACTTGAGCCTAGATCTTATTATTTGATGTCTTTATAAAGACACATATGTTATTATTTTAGGTGATTAGTATGCCCTATTTATTATTTTATTTTTACCTTTATTGAAGTTTAATTTTTTAAATATTTTGTTTTTGTGCTATTACACTTGTCCCACTTTTTCCTTTGTCCCCCCTCTACCCAGCCCACCCCCCAATTCCATAATCAGTCCACTCACATTGTCTATGTCCGTGGGTCATTCATATAAGTTCTTTAACTAATCCCTTCACCTTCTTTCACTCAGTTCCCACCTCCCACCTTCCCTCTTATAGCTGTCAGTCTTGTTCCATGATTCTATGCCTTTGGTTCTATTTTACTCATTAGTTTATTTTGTTCATTAGATTCCTCTTATAAGTGAGATCATACGATATTTTTCTTTCACCAGCTGGCTTATTTCACTTAGTATTGTAATCTCTAGTTCTATCCATGCTGTCACAAAAAGTAGGAATTCTTTCTGCTGTGTAGTATTCCATTGTGTAAATGTACCGCAGTTTTTTAATCCACTCATCTACTGATGGGCACTTAGGCTGTTTCAAATCTTGGCTACTGTAAATAGTGCTGCTATGAACATGAGGGTGCATAAATTCTTTCTAATTGGTGTTTCGGGATTCTTCGAATATATTCCCAGCAGTGAAATCGCTGGGTCAAAAGGCCATTCTATTTTTAATTTTTTGAGGAACCTCCATACTGTTTTCCACAGTGGCTACACTAGTCTGCATTCCCACCAACAGAGCCCTTTTTTCCACATCCTCTCCAGCACTTGCTGTTTATTGATTTACTAATCATAACCATTCTGCAGTGTGAGGTGATATCTCATTGTGGTTTTAATTTGCATCTCTCTGATGGCTAGGGATATTGAGCATTTTTTCACATGTCTATGGGCCATCTATAAGTCCTCCTTGTAGAAGTGTGTATTCAGGTCCTTTGCCTGAGTTTTAATTGGATTATTTATCTTCCTGGTATTGAGTAGTATAAGTTCTTTATATATTTTGGAGATTAAACCCTTGTCCAATGTATCATTGCAAATATGTTCTCCCATACAGTCGGTTCCCTTTTCATTTTGATGATGGTTTCTTTAGCTGTGCAGAAACTTTTTAATTTGATGTAGTCCCATTTGTTTATTTTTTCCTTATTTCTCTTGGCCTGGGAGATATATCAGCAAAGATATTGTTACATGAGACATCCAAAGTTTTATTGCCTGTGTTTTCCTCTAGGATTTTTATGATATCATGACTTATATTTAAGTCTTATATCCATTATGAGTTTATTCTGGTGTGTGGTGTAAGATGGTGGCCTGGGTTTTTTTTGCTTTTTGTACCAATCCAGTTCTCCCAACGCCATTTATTGAAGAGACTGTCTTTGCTCCATTGTATGCTCTTGCCTCCTTTGTCAAATATTAATTAACCATAGAGACATGGGTTTATTTCTGGGCTCTCTATTCTGTTCCATTAATCTATGTGTTTCTTCTTATGCCAGTACCAGACTCTTTTGATTAGATTGGCCTTATAGTATAGTTTGATATCAGGTATCGTGGTCCCTCCAACTCTGTTCTTCTTTCTCAAGATTGCTGACACAGGTTATTGGGGTCATTTTTTTTAAATATAATTTTTTGGAAGATGTGTTCTAGATCTGTGAAATATGCCATTGGTATAGGAATCATATTAAATCCATAGATTGCTTAGGGTAGTATGGACATTTTAATGATTTTAATTCTTCTAATCCATAAGCACGGTATATGCTTCCACTTACTTGTATCTTTCTCAGTTTCATTCTTCAATGCCCTATAGTTTTCTGAGTACAAGTCTTTTATGTCTTTGGTTAAATTTATTTCTAGGTACTTTTGGTTGCAATAGTAAATGGAATTGTTTTCTTCACTTCTCTTTCTAATAGTTCATTACTGGTCTATAAAAGTGCCATTGATTTCTGAATATTGACTTTGTATTCCACTACTTTGCTGAATTCATTTATTAGGTCAAGTAGTTTTTTGGTGGAGCCTACAGGGTTTTCTATGTATAATATCACATCATCTGCAAATAATGAAAGCTTTACTTCCTCTTTTCAAAATTGGATGCCTTTTGTTTCTTTTTCTTGTCTGATCACAGTGGCTAAGATGTCCAGCACTAAGTTAAAACAGTAGTGATAGCAAACACCCCTGTGTTGTTCCTGATCTTAAGGGAAATGCTTTTAGTTTTTGCCTATCAAGTATGATGTTGACAGTAGGTTTTTTTCTGTATATGACCTTTATTATGTTGAGGTATGCTCCCTTTATTCCCACTTTGTTGAGTGTTTTTATCATAAATGGGTGTTAGATTTTATCAAATGCTTTTTCTGCATCTATTGAGTGATCATGTAATTTTTGTCTTTTATTTTGTTTATGGGATACATCACATTTATTGACTTGCAGATATTGTACCATCCTTGCATTCCTGGAATAAAACCCACTTGATCATGATGTATGATTTTTTTAATGTATTGCTGGATCAAGTTTGCTAACATTATGTTGAGGATTTTAACATCTATGTTCATCAGAGATATTGGCTTGTAATTTTCTTTCTTTGTTGTGTCATTTTCTGGTTTTAGAATTAGGATAATACTGGACTCATAAAAAGAGTTTGGAAGACTTATCTCTTACTGAATGTTTTGGAATAATTTGAGAAGAATAGGTGGTTTTTCTTCTTTGAATGATTGGTAAAATTTGCCTATGAAACCATTTGGTCCAGGAGTTTTGTGTGCTGGGAGTTCTTTTTATTATTGCTTCAATTTTGCTAGTTGTTACTGATCTATTAAAGTTTTCTGCTTCTTCCTGATTCAGTTTTAGAAGATGACATGTTCCTAGAAATTTTACGTATTTCACCAAGGTTGTCCAATTTCTTGGCATTTAGTTGTTTATAATAATTTCTTATAATCCCTTGTATTTCTGTGGCATCAGTTGTTACTTCTCCATTTTCATTTCTAATTTTATTTATATGGGTCCTCTCCCTTTTTTTCTGGATGAGTCTGGTTAAATATTTCTCAATTTTGTTTATCTTTTCAAAGAACCAGCTCTGGATTCATTGATCTTTTGAATTATTATTTTTAGTCTCTATGTCATTTATTTCTGCTCTGATTCTTCCTTCTACTCTGGGCTTTGTTTGTTGTTGTTTTTCTAGTTCTTTTAGATGTAAGTTTAGGTTGTTTATTTGAAATTTTTCCATCTTTTTTAGGTAAGCTTGTATTGCTATGAACTTCCCTCTCAGGAATGCTTTCACTGTGTCCAATAGGTTTCGGGTTGTTGTGTGTTCATTTTCATTGGTTTCGAGGTTCTTTTTTATTTCTTCCTTGATCTCATCATTAACACATTCATTATTTAATACCATGTTATTTAGCCTCCATGTATTTGAATGGTTTTGTTTTTTTTCTTGAGGTTGATTTCTAGTTTCATGTCATTGTGATCCAAAAAAAATGCTTGATATGATTTCAATTTTCTTGAAATTTTTAAGGTTTATTTTGTTACCCACCATGTGGCTTATTTTTGATAATGATCTCTGTGCATTTGAGAAGAATGTATATTTTGCTTCTGTGGGGTGAATTGTTCTGTAGATACCATTTAAATCAATTTGATCTGGTGTGTCATTTAACGCTGCTATATCATTGTTGACTTTTTGTGTGGAAGATCTGTCTATTGTTGATAGTGGGGTGTTAAAATCTCCTATTATGACTGCCTTGCTATTAATCTCTTTCTTAAAGTCCTCCAAAATTTTCTTTATATATTTAAGTGCTCCTGTACTGGATGTATATATGTTTACAGGGTTATATCCTCTTGTTGGACTGACCCCTTAAGTATTATGTAGTGTCCTTCTTTGTCTCTTATTATGGCCTTTGTTATGAAGTCTCTTTATTCCAATAGAAGCATTGCTACCCCAAGTTTTTTTTTTTTTGCTTTGTTTTCATTTGCATGGAATATTTTTTCCATCCTTTCACTTTCAGCTTGTGTAAATCTTTTGTTCTGAGGTAAGTCTCTTGTAGACATCATGAATGCAGGTCATGTTTTTTTATCCATTCAGTTACCCTATGTCTTTTGATATGAACATTTAATCCATTTACATTTAAGGTTATTATTGATAAGGTACTTATTCACAACCATTTTTTTCCTTTGTTCCTGTGTTCCTCTTTCTCTCTATTTCTTCTTAAAGCAGTCTCTTCAGCATATTTTGCAATGCTGGTTTGGTGGAAATGTACTCCTTCAGGCTTTTTCTGTCTGGGAAACTCTTTGTTTTGCTTTACATTTTAAATGAGAACTTACTGGATAGAGTATTCTTGGTTGGAGGCCCTTGCTTTCCATTACATAGAATATTTCATGCAAATCTCTTCTGGTCTGTACTGTTTTGGTTGAGAAGTCGGCTGACAGCCTTATTGGAGCTCCCTTGTAGGCAACTAATTGTTTCTCTCTTGCTGCTTTTAAGATTCTCTCTTTGTCTTTAAGTTTTTTCCATTTTAATTGCGATGTGTGTTAGTGTAGGTTTCTTGACTGGGATTTTCTGTGCTTTCTCAACTTGTGTGACTTTTTCCCTCATTAAGTTAGGGAAATTTTCTGTCATTATTTCTTCAAATATGTTTTCTATCCCTTGCTCCCTTTCTTCTCCTTCTGGTATCCCTGTGATGTGAATGTTCTTACATTTTGTGTTGTCCAAAAGCTTCCTTAAACTCTCCTCATTCTCTTTAAGTCTTTGTAAGTGTTTTGTTGCTCTGACTGGTTTTTTTCTACCTTGTCTTCCAAATTGTTGATTTGATCCTCTGGTTCATCTAGTTTGCTTGTAATTCCTTCTAGTGTATTCTCCATTTCAGGTATTACATTCTTCATTTCCATCCAGTTCTTATTCATAGTTTGTATATCTTTTCAGGCTGATATAGTTTTTACTAAGTTCCTCAAGCCTCCTTATAACCATTACTTTGAACTCAATGTCTTACTTACTGTTTTTGACTCATTCATTGGAAGAGTTTCCCCTCTGGCTGGCTCACTGACAGACTCAACCCCCTCCACATCTTGTATGTTTTGTATAGGTGCTGGCAGATTAAAGCAAAACAACACACACACACACACACACACACAAACCAAGCAACCTCCCCCCTGCTGACAACAACAGCAATTTCAATGACAAAAGATTAGAGAATAGTAAAATTGGAGAGAGAAATGGAATATTAGGGAAAGGGGGAAATAAAAGAAAAAGAATAAGAGAAGACCGAAGGACAGCAAAGTGATAATAGGAGGAGAAAAGTGGAGAGAACGAATATGAATAATTAATTGAAAGAGGAAAACAGGAAAAGAGGACAAAAAAGAAAGAATAACAAAAATAAGGAAAGGAAAGAAGAAGGGAAAAATGAGGTATCAATGGTAAGAGTAAAATAAGAGATATGACAGAAAAAATAGAGCAATAAAAATAGAAGAAAGAGAAAAATAGAAAAAACTAATGCAAAGGCTATGAAAAAGAAAAAATAAATGAAATTAATGAAAAAGAACAAAGTAGAGTTCATCTCAGCAGAGTTTAGTGCTGGCTGCTGGCTTCTTTGGATAAGCCTCTGCTATAGTCTGAATCAGGTGTTGTCCATAAGCTCTCAGTAGCCTGTTCAGAGCTACCAGCGATCCACAGTTTGTTGGGATTCCTCCAGGCTTGGCTGCAACCAGGATGGGCCAAGCTGCTCTGCACAGCTGGGTTTTAACAGCACCGAGTCTAAGGGTATGTCAGCAAATGGCCCAAATCACCTACAGATCTATCTCTATCTGCCTCTGCCTACCAGTCTGCTGTCAGCATTAAAATAGTCATAGACCAGACTATTTCTGAGAGGGCTTCCGGCAGGATCAGGGGGATGGGACTACTGGGTGTCCTGTGGCATGTGACTTTCAAACTTCAGGGAAGATGAATGCTATATTCCCCCACCCCTGAGTCACTAGTCTGAGTCTGTTCAGGATTGTTTCCCTGTACTCAGCAGGGTTGGACCACAGTAGGCTATTGGGTGGGGCCTCCAGGGTCCAGGTTTTAGGTCTGCAGAAACTAGGAGGGTGTTTCTATGGCTCTCCTATGGGGGCAAGCAGCAATATACTGGGAGAGCATATGGTATGGCTGCACCCTACAGCCAGTCTCTGACACTGCCTGAGTCTGTGTATGCTGCTGCCTCCTCTGCAGGGGTTAAGATGTAGGATGGGAGAAAAGAAAGAATAAAAGGAAAACAAAGCCCACACGAAACAAAGCAAATAACTGAACAAACCACATTAAAGGAAAAAAATAAAATAAAAAAGATGAAGAGTGGAGGGAGCAGGATTGCAGAGGGAGGGTGGGGTGAGTGTTGTCCCACAGGATAAGGTAATTGCTTTTCCTCTGGGAGGGGCTTGGTCTTCTTAAGCAAGATGGTTTCTGTGGAATGCAGGTATTTCCTGGCACAGAAAGTCCCACAGCCACCCCCTCACATTGCTCTCCTGTGCCTCTCACACTAGACTCTCCTCGAGAGACTGCAGGCCACTTTCCCTTTGCTGGGGCCCAAGGCAAGTGGTTGCAAATGTAAGTCCTGTGCTTTGGCCCCTTTAAGAATTAAGAAAGAAAAAATAATAGTGCCTTTGTCTCCAGTGTGTTTTGTGTCTCCCCAGCAGAGACAAACCCTGTGGCCTTTCACCGCTGGGTGCTATGTGGTCTCCTGCTTCTGGCACTGGCACTCTGTGTTTGGGAGTCCAGCTTGTGTTCCCTGCTTCTCTCCTTTCAAGGGGAAGCTCCCACAGCCACCCTGCCAGGTGGGCCCTCTGTCCTTATGAACAACCAGCCCCTTTAATGACCTCACTTTTCCTACCGGTCTTGGTGGGTTTTTCCCCACATCCTTGGTTAAAAGTATGTTTTTAAGGTAGTCTTCCATTTATTTTGGGTGTCCAGTCCTCTTTTTAGTTTTATTTTCAGTTTTGTTCTGAGAAGAGGTACGAGATATATCCTCCTACTCTGCAACCATGTTTTTCTCCTGGTTGTTATAAAGTTTTAAAGCCACTTTGCTAATTGTGTTTCTCTATAATTATCTATTTTAATTGTACTATGTATTTTATTTTATGCATTTAAAAACATTACTCTGTCAGGGGTCCGTAGTACGAGTAAAGTTATAATAACTTGCTCTAAAGGAACATCCATCAAAAATATTAAATTATTTTCAAGGAACAAAATTTTCAAAACTTTTTTTAAAGGAAGGAACTAATCCAAGGCAAGAATTCCTTAATTTCATCATTTCTTCCTTCTCTTTTCTTGGTCCATTGGACTGACAAACAGCACATGTGCAGTAAATATTCATTAAATGTAATGTTCCTTTTTATTCTTGGAAAAATGAGCGAGCTGCTAAAAACACACAGAGTTTGGTTCATGGGACACTTCCTGAAAGGAGAGATGGCTTAAGATGGAGACTTAAGTGGAAGGGGAAGGAATGTCTGCCTGGAGAAATTAGCCAAGGACAAGATCTTACCTTGAAGAAGACATTCTGCATTTTGTCTGAAAACAACATTTGTCTTATGTAGAAAATCATGCCCATACTAACCTTTCTGTGTCCTCTCGACCACAAGTAATCACATTATGTATGAAATAATTTAATAATTTTATTTTCAGTTGACAAGCACTAAATTATTCATTAAGTCTGTTCACATCAGGAGAGATATTTGTTGTAGTAACATCTGCTAATATGTGCTATTCTCAGAAAACCATTATATTATAATTCTTAATCTAGGTACAGGAATGACAGGGTCTAAACATTTGACTAGTATATTTTGATTCTTCATATATATCAGAAAGAATTTAGAACTTCCACATGATTTGCTTGGTAAAACTGTTACAATAGGCTGGTCTTTTACTTTGCTGTTAGCAATTATTTTGCTTGGTTTGCTACTTCTTATTTTTATCAACGCTGGGTAGAATCTTTGAGAAATTAGATGATTGTCAAGGACAGTATGCAGAGCATAATGTTTTAAAAACAGCAATGGGCAGAAATAACATGTAGTTGCTCCCCTTACAGCTTATATTCTAACAAAACCAAAGTCTGTGGTTAGTTCAGCAGACAGTATTTTTCATGCCCCCCACAAACACTTATCCTGACTGATTCATCTCCATGGAATGTCCCTCCCTGTTCCCATTTACTCTCTGCAACCTCAGGATCTGCTGAGTCACTGTTTTCTTAGCCAGAACCCCCTCCTCTCATTCCAGATTGAGTTCACTGCCCATCTGTACTGCTGAAGTCCTCTGTCCCCCTTCTTGGCTCATAAACTGCTTTCACTTTCCCCCACCCAAACATTCTGATCCATTACTTATCAAGTTCCCAGGGGTATCCAACCTTCCCCACTCTCTGCAACACACTTGAAGAAGAAGAGTTGTCTTGGGCCACACATTAAATACATTGTAACATGCAGTCACAAAAAAATCTCATAAAGTTTTAAGCAAATTTACGATTTTGTGTTGGGCGGCATTCACAGCCATCCTGGGCTGCATGCAGCCCGTGGGCCGCAGGTTGGACACCCCTGCTACACTATGAACATCTTGAGACTGGAATTATGTCTTTGAGTTACAGGCAAATATTAGGCCCTCAAGATTTTTTTATAGAATTAATTGGATGAATAAATGAGTGATGTCAACAATAAAAGACTGATGTGACGGATTACTGAAGAGTGTACAAGGAAGAACGGAGAGGCAAATTGGCCCCAGGAAATCTCACTTGTAAGACATTGATAGTAGTGTGTGTGTGAGTGTGTGTGTGCTTGCATGGGAATTATGGTAGTATAGGGGAAGTGAGCTTTACACCTAACTATATTTAAATACTTTCAGTGTAGCAAGTAAGAATGTCTGCCATTTTTTGATGTATAGTTGCTACATTTCTCTAAACCACAAAAATTCATTCTGTACTTTCATCTACATGAGTGGCAGAAATTCAGCCTCAGTCATGTTTGGTGTGTTCTCCCCTATCCTCTAAGGGTTTATTCAAGGATATCCTGGTATTTGGAATGTCATAGCCTGCAGAGCCCTATCAGCTACTCCATCTGCGATGACTCACCAGTTTTCGAAGGCACTGGTCAGGCGGTGCACACTGGGAAGACCGAAATGCCCCTCGTGGCCGGTGCACTCCTCTCCTACACACAGGCCCACAGAGACCCTCAGGGCCTCAGAGTCTCCTGTGCACTTGGAGGGAAGTGTGGAGCCTCTGATCTCTGATGGGCTTCCCATGATCATTCCTGCCTGGCACTTCCATGGGAGGGAGCTCAAGCCCCAGGGCCTTCTGGAGACCTGCCTGATGTCTGGGCACATGCCCCATTCCCAGCCTGAGGGAAAAAACCTTCCTCCTTGATTAGGTAGCTTTGTGGCTACCACGACAGAGCCCTAACCTCAATGCTCTCCTTTGGAGAACCCATTCCAGGGTAGTTTTTGTACTGAGTTTCATGGCTGGGAAAAAAATCTAGAAATACCAGTTATTCCTTTATTTATAACTCATTTTCTTACACAGGTCTTCAGAAGTAACAGGAAGTTTTATCTCTGTCTTCCCAAAGCCTGTCCCACTCCCAATCCAAGTTCAGCCCCGAATCTCCCCACAGTTGCAGCCACTATTTCACTTTGCAGCATGGAAAAGCTCAAAGCACAGTCTTGGCAGTTGTCCCATTTTCTCTTTTTCATCCTGTTCATGACGCCAAAGAAAACATTTCTGACTCAAAAACAAGCTGGAGGTTTCTGTTGAGACCTCAAATATTTTCCCAGAGTCCATCATAAAAATAATAAGGTCATATCATTTTAAATGAGTTGCTTGAGATCTTGTGGCACAAGCCTGCTACAGTTTTGTTTATCATACAGAGACCCTTAAGTATGCTTCTAAATAAAATATTTTCCCCAAAATAAAGCAGCCTTCCATCTGCCGATCCAAATCTCAACAAGAAGCAGCATTTGTTAACATAAAGCCCCAAACAAATATTTACATACACTTACAATTGTTTTTCCGACTTGCATAATTTCGGCAGTCCATGACTCATGTTAACACTGCCACTGAGAACTCCGCATTAATGTTTTTTTCAAAATATTTTACTTTGGTAGTGTGGATGTACACTATATTGCCAAGTATTGGGTAAGTATGGTCATAAATGCACTGTACTGAAACTTGGCTTCACTTTGAAAACTGTAGGAAATTTATGAGAGGAGTTTGGGGAAGAAGAAATATTTTAGTGACCTAATCCCATAATATTTTTGTTCTTTTACAAAGAGTAGTAATTAGGACCCTCTTGTAAATAACAAAACTAAAAATCTACCCTATTCTATGAGTCAGATTTCATTTTAAAATAAATATATATATATATATATATATTTAAAGATTCCATTTATTTATTTTCAGAGAGAGGAGAAGGGAGGGAAAAAGAGCAATGTATGGTTGCCTCTCACATGGCCCTCACTGGGGACCTGGCCCGTAACCCAGGCATGTGCCCCAACTGGGAATCGAACCGGGACCCTCTGGTTCCCAGCCTGCGCTCAATCCACTGAGCTACACCAGCCGGGTAAAATAAATATATTCTGAAAGCATAAATAAATAACACTGAAGACAAAAAATGCTTACCTTGTGAATATTCACATTCTTCCTTTCACTGCCCATTATGAATAATTCTGCTAGAACCATCTTGGTCTGTGAGCGTTTGCGCTGTAAGATGACTAGAGACAAGCCCTGCCAGGCGGCTCCATTGGTCAGAGCGCTGTCCTGTGCACCGAAAGGGTGCAGGTCTGACCCTCTGTCAGGGCACATGCCTAGGTTTTGGGTTTGATACCCGGTTCTGGGGCACACAGGAGTTAACCAATCAATGTTTCTCTCCCTCTCTCTCCCTTCCTCTCTATCTAAAATCAATAAAAACATATCATTGGGTGAGAATTAAAAAAATAATAGAGACAATACTGGTGTGTGTTTACTTTGCGTTAGCATAGGCTGAATTTTACTTCTGGAGAAGGAACTGCTGAAGGTGTAACTCACACAGGGGTGTCCAACCTGTGGCCCACGGGCCGTGTGCAGCCCAGGATGGCTATGAATGCAGCTCAACACAACGTTGTAATTTACTTAAAACATTATGAGATTTTTTTTTCTATTACATGTTGCAAAGTATTTAATGTGTGGCCCAAGACAACTCTTCTTCCAGAGTGGCCCAGAGACACCAAAATGTTGGACACCCATGCAAGGAAAAGACAAGAGCCAAAGAAGTATTAGGAAATGTTTACTGGGGGCTGGGAATGAGCAGGTGGCTGAAACGACAGAATCTTCAGGGCTTTGTGTAGGACAGGCTGTTGTTCAAAGTCAAGTTGGGGATTCAACTTGAAGCGTTGCCATGGGCTGTGTATTATTTCCCTTGACAGACTCCAGTAAGGAGTTTTTAAATATTAAAATTTTTGAATTTAATTTTTGAATAAATTGTACATTCACAGGGTTTTTTTTTTTTAAGATTTTATTTATTTATTTTCAGAGAGAGGAGAAAGGAGGGAGAAAGAGCAATGTATGGTTGCCTCTCACATGGCCCTCACTGAGGACCTGGCCTGCAACCCAGGCACGTGCCCCGACCGGGAATCGAACCAGGACCCTCTGGTTCCCAGCCCGCGCTCAATCCACTGAGCTACACCAGCTGGGCCATTCACAGGGTTTAACATTTTAAATGTACTTTCAGGTTTATTGGAAAAAGTCTCCCTAACACTCCAGACCCCAACCTCCAGTTCTCATCCCTACAGGTCACCAATATTACCAATTGCTTGTCTATATTCCGGAGGTATTTTATGCGCATGACTGCAGATAGATATTTGTATTGTATATTTCCCCCTCTTTATATTTTTATACAAGTTGTAACACACTACACAAATCCTACTGCTCACTGTTTTACTGTCTTTACAACATCTGGGATAATGTTTTATTTTATTAGATAAAAAGATTCCTTATTCTCTTTCTGCAAATGCATAGTAGTCCACGATAGCAATGTACAAATATTTTTTTTAGCTAAGTCTACCTTTTTGGCTGTTTCCAATCATTTGCTGTTATATACATGATACTGTGAATTACCCTAGTCTTAACATATTTCATGCCATGCACTCCTTCAGAGGTATGGGAAAGCCTAGGAATCTCTTCTCCCCATCATGTTTTCAGGTGTGTACAGTAAAATTCTTAGGATTAAAAAGAAACCAATTATACTAAAATATAGTTACCAAAATATTTAAAAATATATGTGCTTATTTATTAATAAATTAAATGACAAGATCTAACAGCAGGTCTAATAACTATTGCAATTTCAAAGTATGAATGAACATAAAATCACATTTCAATATATCTGCAACAACTATAATATTACATAAAAGGTCTGATTTTTATTGGTAACAAAGACATAGGCTGATACTACCATGGTTTCCTACCTATGGAAAGGATAAATTTTAGTTAGAGTTTAATGCCAACAAAAACACAAGTTTTTCCCTATACATGTTAATGAATCCCCTAACTTTTTGGTGCAGCCCTTGTTAAGAAACCCTACCTTGTATACATATCATTTCCTAAACATTCAAGTACATTTGTGTATATTTGTAAATCCCTAGTTTTGAATTAGCAATTGCTAATACATTTCTAATGGAATACATACTGTCAAACTGACAGAAATACAGTGATTCTACCAGCATAAATGAGGATGTGTTAGCAAGCATTTTAAACTTTGCCAACCTGAGAGATGAAAAATAGTATCTTGGTGTAGTTTTATTTCGCATTTGTCTTATTAAAATCAAACTTGAGCATCCTTTTATATCTCTCAGGGTCATTTTCTATGTGTTCATGCCCTTTGCTTCTTGTCATATTTGTTTGTGGGCAGGTGTGCTGTGAGCTGCAAATGCCATGGTGTGTCAGTCACAAAGTCTGGTGGAAACAGCGCCCTCTGCAGCTGGCAACATCGATGCCCTGGTAGTTGGTCTCAGTGAAAATTTCAATTTTTATACACTGAGTTTTTACCTCAGACTACTGTTTCTTCAGATAACTTGAATAAATTAATACAGACTCTGGAATCCCCAGAGCACTAGTCTTATTTAGGTAAGAATATTTCCTAAGACAAAGTCTGAAAGAATTCACAATAAATTGATGACTGTAGTTATCTCCAGTAGGGAAAGTGGCATGGAATGAGTGTGAAAAATTTTTTTCTTTGACTTATTCAGCTCCATATTTATGTATTATTTGTGTGTCAAAAAGAAATTTTAAAATGAATACACATGAAAAATTCAATTAATACAGAGGGGTATAGATAGAACAGTAAAAGAACTCTTTTTTTTTTATTACTTTATTGTTGTTCAATTACAGCTATTTGCATCCTCTCCCTCCCCTCCCCCCTCCCCCCAGCCCCCACCTCC
>PVJI01022397.1:0-25354 GCA_004026765.1 Micronycteris hirsuta | reverse complement strand
AGGGGAGAGGCTGCGAATAACTGTAATTAAACAAAAAAATTAAAAAAAAAAAAAAGAGCCCTGAGACACCAATTCAAAAGAACCTATGCACTCTAATGTTCATAGCAGCACAATTTACAATAGCCAAGTGCTGGAAACAACCTAAGTGCCCATCTACAAATGAGTGGATCAAGAAACTATGGTACATTTACACAATAGAATTCTACACAGCAGAGAGAAAGAAGGAGCTTATACCCTTTGCAACAGCATGGATGGAACTGGAGAGCATTATGCTAAGTGAAATAAGCCAGGCAGTGAGGAACAAATACCATATGATCTCACCTGTAACTGGAATATAATCAACAAAAGAAAAAAACAAGAGAAACATAACCAGAGACATTGAAATTAAGAACAATCTAACAAAAGCCAGAGGGGAAGGGGGAGGGGACTATGGGGAGAAGCGTTTTCAGGAACCACTAGAGAGGACACATGGACAGAACCAAGGGGGAGGATGGAGGTAGGGGAGGGGGGTGAGTTTAGAGGGGGTGGGGGGAGGGGAGGGGAGAGGATGCAGACAACTGTAATTGAACAACAATAAAGTAATATAAAAAAGACATTTAAAATGAAAAAAAAAAAGTTTTGTCACCTATCACGATAATAAAATGCAATCAACAAAAGATGCTCTTAAATCTGTTTAACTAAATGAACAAATTTAATTATGGTGATAAAAAGATTCAGGACATTCACAGAATACTGGACTTGTTAAGATTATGTATCTAAATATGGAATTAAAATTGATGTATTTTTTTCTCCTGACAGAAATTCAGAAACTGTTTTATGTCATGTGAGAACAATTAGCTGTGTGTTTTGGCACGTGGCTCAATGTTTTCTGAGAAGTTGTTTTGTCATGCTAATTTATACTGGAATTTTAAATCATTTTTTATTTCTGTCCCCCAAATTGCATGATAGTTTAAGCTATCCATAGTTTGATTTATTTAGAAAATAGATCGAAAAGCAGGTTTCCATGGTCTGGTTAAAAGAGAAGAATTTCAATAATGTTCACCTCTGTCTAGTTCTCTAGAGCTGCTTCTTTGCCCTCGCATTGTTTTTACTCCCCTCAGTTCTGTTCGAAACCTGCATATAGTAAGTAGCTTTTCAGGAGTCTGCTTTTCCACCCGTCTAGATGTCTTTCCAAATAATGAAGCTAAACTGATGTGCTTAAACCTGCTTTAGTTCAATTACAAGTCTATTTCAACTTTCTCGTTCCTTGTACTCTTATTTTTATTTCCTGGGTCAACCGTACTGATTATTTTCAACCTCTTGCAGAACAGTATTTGTAACTCATGGTTTCCATGCTTTTTCTTCTGTATTAAAGAAATTCAAACATAGTCCTTTTAAAAAATCTGCTTTACTTAACCTATTTTGATTAGTGTTTTTATCATATGCTCTTTATTAAACAGGAGGACATATAGCTTTGGGCTATAACTGGTTTTCCATTAACTAAACAACTGATGTACTTTATGGTATTTATTTTTTGTTTTGTCTGTTATTTTCTATTTCCTGTTCATTATTTTCAAATCATGGTTCTACCATTTACTCTTGGACAGAGACATAGACATTGGAATTAAACACCTGTGGGTGTGAATGTTACCAGTTTTCCCTTACTAGCTATGTAATATTGGGCAAGTTATTTTAAAATTTCAGAGTCTCAGACTCTTCATCAGTAAAATGCTGCTAAAATCATAGGTTGAGCATCAAGTGAATTAAATGTAAATATATTGGTATTTTATTTTGCCCCTAGTACTTTAAAGAGTTTTGACTACTGCAGTTACTAATGATTCCTTTTCTTTAATCACTCTGACAATCCCTTGCCTAATATGAAGAAAATGAATATCTCAATACCTGCTTGTTGCCCTGCTTGTAATGAAATAATATATGTAAATATGGTGTCTATTGCTTGTGCTTAGTAAATGTTAGTTCTTTTCCTGCCCCACTCCTCCCTTAATATATTCCACAGATGCAAAGTTCAGCTAGTTTCTTGTCATAGTTTTATAAACATTCACTTCAGTATAGCTTCTTATGGATGTTTCATAAAGTATAGCATACTTTTTAAAAACACAAATTTCAGACTGCAGGAATTGGTGCGGACTAACTCAACTGAATCAGAAACTCAGGGTGGGGCCTTTTGCATTTTAAAAAGCTTTACAGGAGAGTCTAATGCACCTCAAGGCATAGAACTCTACTATAGCTGAGAGATCATAAAGAAAATGTAAAGAGAGGGAATCTATAAACATATATAATGTAGTAGAGTAAGTCATACACCTATGAAATCATTAGCAGTAGAAGGCAGGGAAGCACTAAAATACAGATTATAAAATTTTAATGAAATGTCTTACCTAGCATCCATGATCTATTATGGAACAAGAACAATAGAAAGTACACTTTATTGATATCTGTCAATAATTTACACTTAGAGGTAGACCATTCTCTAAGAATAGCTCCTATGTACTGCCCCCTTTGTAAGTTATAATGACTTCAAGTTGTGTGATAGGTGGCCATTTACTAGGGTCTATCTATCTATCTATCTATCTATCTATCTATCTATCTATCTATCTATCATCTATCTATCTGAATGACTGGTGCAGAGAGCTATGATATGGAATTTTTCATAATGACAAGGTCATTTTCAATTCTTGCTTTAAATGCTCATTAGTCAACACCTATGCTCATGGAGAAATTTTTTTCCTTCAACCTAAAATGCCTTTCTCAGCACTATTTGCACATAAATTTTCTAAGTATACAATATGCTCAAATTGGCTAAATGACTGTTATTTTGCTGGGTATATATGCAAAGCCTCTGGATCTTGGCAACCAGGGAAAATGATGTATTTCTCACAAATCAAATGACCAAGTTGTAAAATTAGTAATCCAAGAATTTTTCACATGCACATCATCATCATCTTATAATTGTCGCAAGTAACTATGTTGGGCAGCAAAAAAAGTATACTGCATAAGATAGGTCATTAAAATATGGTTAATACATACATATATTTTTAAATTAAAATAATTTGAGAACAATGCAGACTTATTACATGGATTTTAGAGTTTTGATTTCATTATATCTCTACGGAATCTCCAGTAGTTGAGCCAGTTTTGACCTCTGTACAAGGCAGTGTGGAATAACAGACGGGAGTCACGGTCACCATCAGAGGATGTGGGTTCCAGTTCTGCTTTTTGTCGATTATTAGCTGTGATTTGGGGGTGACAGTGCTTCATATTACAATGCAAGGCACTATTAGCACATGCCTAAAATGTGTCATTAATGTTCTTAAGTGTTCTGCTGGCCTTGTGTGATTTAATAATAATGGTAACTCTACTGTCATCATCCTCATTCTACAGATGAGGAAACTGAGGTTCAAGGAGCTGTGCCATTTTTCACGAGTCAGGCATCACATGAACAATACTTAGAAAATGAGCTCCATTTTGTCAGCCTCCAAGGCCCATGGATTTATAATTAACCATTGTAAAATACTTCCTCTCAAAAATTTATGAAGTGAGAAAACATAAGTCGTATATTAATTTTCTTCTAGGATTCATAGTGCATGATATACATCTTAGTTACTGTTAAAAAAGCAGGTAAGTGGGCTCACATTTTTTACTTTTCAGATGAAGAAAACATAGAGGATGAATCAGCTTATATAACAAACAACTCTAGAGCCTAAAAACCCAAATATATGTTTTTATTTAGCTCCTGACTCTGTGGCTCAGTGCATCTGGACTAGGTTCACCTGGACAGTTCTGGATACACATGAGAGCAGTTCTACTTTTGGGGATTAAGTGGCTCTCGTCTAGGGGAAGAGATGAGAAGTTACAGCTGCTGGGAACCACTTTATTCCTTGTTCTATTGTGTTCTTGACTTGTTTCCTAATGCTATTTCTTTTTGTACTAAAAAGGCATGTGCATGTCGGAGAGAGAGATCTCATCATCAAGCAGGCCAGCTAAGGCTTGTTCTCACAGCACCAGAGGAGGGCTCCAAGAGAGGAAGAGAGTGCAGAAGCTTGCAGGACCTTTTCGGCTTGAGGCTTTGAACTGTTACATCACTGTGCTTCATTCTATTGGCCAAAGCAAGGCATATCGCCAGTACAGATTCAAAGGCTGAAGCAGCAGACTGGATAGGAGAAGGTGTAAAGTCACATTATAAAGGATCATAACTTTAGGGAGGGAGGGGACATTGTGGTCATGTTTAAATCTACTGCAGAGGAATTTTGTCTATAAACAGCATTTTGCTTCATCAAGGTGAAGAATATTTTTTAAATCCTTATACTGTTCTTTAAAAGAGTTAATTTGTTCAAATGTTAAACTTATAAGTATGTCATTCTGATATTCACAATGCGGCTTCATGAGATCAAGCCATATCTCTGGTGGCGAAGTCGTGCTGGGTTTCCACAGCCTTGTGTGCTGCCAACTCAAGGATGTGAAGGAAGCGGCACTGCAGCTACTTCGCTGCGGGAAGTAACAGTCGTTTAGATCCTTGCACACAGACTGACCATCAGAGGAAACCGCAGCTGTTCCCCACCCCACCCCCCTTCACCTTTCCATTGCCATGGTTCATCAAAGATTTGGAGTTAGCTGGAGGGGTTTTCTGTTCTCTCCTGTCGTATATAATGAAGCCTGGATATTTGTCTTAGGATCTTCCCCTCTTATATTGACCGGAAAAGAAAATAACAGAGACTATTTCATTCATTGCTTTATCAATTATCCAGTGAAATACAAGCTCATCTTTTATTTCTCACATTCTTATTTTCAAACTTATCTGGTATGTTCTCTAATTTCACATCTAATCCTTTATGAATCACAAGAAAAGTCTGACTTCTTCTAAAGGATGATCCTCTTGTTATTTGATTATTTCTAGATGGCTTATATAAGCTTAGACTCAAATTGATTCATTACATCTCTTTCTTATCTCCCCCCCCCCACCCATGAGTCCTTGGCATCTCCCTCAGCCCTTTTTCAGGTTTCTCTATAGATCCCTCATAATAAAAATTTAGTATCAAATTGAAGGTTTTCATGATTGGTTCCTTCCATCTGTATGAGTTATCTTTCTAGAAGTCTTGTAATTTAATGTGAATATTTCTTCCACTTAAATTAAAATTTAGTAATTTATATAAAGCACTTTGCACATAGTAAGATCTCAGTAAATGTTATTATTATTATAAATGTTTCTGTTGCTACACTCACTATTGCTAGTTTATTTTAAACCAAACCATACGCCTTCACTCCCTACTGAATTTACAACATTAAGTTATTTAAGGAACCATCTAGACATTATGAAGGTGCATGTTAGAACTGGAATAGAATTTTTCTTTGTAAATTTTCTGGCAATTGAAATAAGCTATTATTATTATTTTTAGAAATTCCTCTGTGATTGATAATAGGGCAAAACTAGAATCACTCCCTCAGTATTTAAGCTTTACACTTTTTTGCATGTGGTAGTAAAGGAAATTTATATTTTCACAAAGCTGTTTCTCAGGTTATTACTACACACTTACTGTCACATTGTTAGTTAATTTTTATACATGTACACATACATATTTTCTTGCATTAGTCTCCTAGATACCAGTGACCTTTTAAAAACCTTTTAGTTCTTCACTTTGTTTATTTACTGTCATAACAGACAGGTTTTGGGTTTTTTTTAGTGAATTGTTTATCTTTAACCATGCACCTTGCAGTCCTCTATATTGCTAAAACTTTATTAGTAACTAATAACTTTTGCTCTTTTCAGATCATAGTGTCAATATCAATAACTTTTTCAAAGAGATTTCCTCCTACATACAATCTGGTGTTTTACCTACTCTGTGCACATCAGTTCCATGAAAACATACCTGTGGAATAGTTGCTCCCTCTTTTTCCTCCCTCCTTCCCTCCCTAGAAATATACACACAGGCACAGAAACACCCTTGTTTTCTGGTGGTGAGGTCTGATAAGGGTCGAACTCTTTCCCTGCCTTTCACCCCCCAACCCCCCAGCACCTTCTCCAAAGAGAGATGTTGAAGTTCTGACCTGCAGCATCTCAGAACGTGACCTTATTTGGATACAGGGTTTTTAGAGGTGATCGATTTTAAAATGAAGTCATTAAGGTGGGTCCTAATCATTACGTCTAGTGTTTTTATATAATGGAGAAATTTGGACACACAGACATCTGCCTAAAGAGAAAATAGTGTGAAGACATGGGCAGATGGCCACCTGGAAGCCAAGGAGAGAGGGCTGCAGAAGACCCATTTCCTCAGAGCCCTCAGAAGGAGCCAACCCTGACAACACCTTAATGTCACATTTGTAGCCTCCAGAACTGTGAGACAATGTATTTCTGTGGCAAACAAGGCAGATTGTGATACTTTATTATGGCAGCCCCAGCAAACTAATACAAGGCACAATACACATTTAAGAAGGTGAGGAGTTGGTTAGACACTCGCTTTGGTACTTGGATATCCGTAGCTTGTCTTTTTCGTTTCTGATAAAGACACCTGAATTTTTACTTGCTTGAGCCTCATGGTCCTGGAATAAACTTTTACAACTTGTTTTGTTTTATATAACCATGATGTGGTGTCTGGAGACCTACATTTGACTGAAAAGAGCATCTCAGAGCCATGTATAAGACACGAGAAATGAGACTCACTGGTCACCTGTAAGGAGACCTCAGTCTCCCATCAGCTGTCATTAAGAGAAAAAAAAGCAATTGGCCTTGGATACTGTCACTTGTTGGGAGGGGCGGCGGGGCCGCGCGGAGAGAAAGGACGTGGGGAGCGGGGCGCACTGAAGGCAGGCGGAGAGGGTGGGGGCAGAGCTGCGCCGAGGAGAGAGCGGAGCCTGGTTGGTACAGCGGAGCTCACCCAGACCCACCCACACTCCCACCCACCCTCCCCGAGCTCCGCGCTCCGGCGGCGGCGGCGGGTGGCTAGTGGTGGGAGAGGGGCAGTTCCAGCAGCGGTGGCTTCAGGGGGAGAAACAAAATCTGCAGGTCGAAATCGGAGCAGGGTGACTTCACCTTCCAAAGGGTGAGCTCTCCAGACCTCTCCCGCGAGCTCCGCTCCGGCCGCGGCCCGCCGCTCTGCCCGCTAGCGCCGGGCGCGCGGAGCGCCGGCGGGACCCGCCCCAGCTCCATGGTTCGCCCGGCCCTGCGTGATGGTGACTCGTGGCGCCGAGGCGGGCGCTGGGCGAGCCCGCCGCGCGCACCATGAAGGCGGGGAGCGCGGCCGGCGGCCGGCGGGGGCTCTCTCCGCGACCCCAGCGTCCGGACGGGCGGCCCAGCCGCCTGAACCCGCAAAGCACCAACAAGTAGTTTCTCGCTGGAGAAGGGCGGCTCGGCTGGGTATTGGGACTAAGTCCGGCTGCCGGGAGAAGCGCGTCCACGAGGAAACCGAAGCAGAACCACTTTTATCTCGGTCTCGTTAAGGTACCTGGGGGCGGGCGGGAGAGGGTGATGTGCGGGGAAGGGCGTGCCGACCCTGCAGGCGGCGTCCCCCTTGCGTTCCGCGATGGGGGTGTGGAAGCGAAGCCGGGGGGGAAGGTGGTGGGAGCCTGGAAACGCGGACAGGGTCTGCCAGCTTCGCCGCTCAGGGGGTGTGCCTCCCGCAGCCTTTCCGCGGCCTCGCCCCTCCTAGAAAGCAGCCCCCGCCCCGGAGGCATTTGTTTTTCTTAGGAGGAGGAGATGGGGTGGGATGCATTAATCACTACTATTCTCAAAAATGGATCCTAGTTAGTCTTTTCCTTTCCCAAGTAGTAATAATATTAGCAACGACACCGATAAGGGGAAAAGGAAATTGGATCAGGAAATTGGTCCGAGGTCTCCTTGGTGAAAGGCAACATCAGGGAGGTTTTTTTTTTGCTTTGACTTCTGCGTGGAGTCTTTTTGCCTGGTCCGTGAGGGAGAGGAGAGGTGAACCAAGAACAGGTCGCTCAGAGGGCACGCCCTGAGCGCCAGGGCGCAGGAAGCCACCCAGAGCTGACCGAGGGTAAGCGTGCCAGGGGGGCTCCGGGCCGAGTCCGGGGGCTCTCGGCTTACACTGCCAAGTTGGCCGGGCAGAGAGAACTCCCTGCCTAGGGCAATGATCTCCAGGCAGAGAGAGCGACTAGGAGAGTGGAGTGGAAGAGAGGGACGGGGAGGGGGCACGACGGGGGGGAGAAAAGCGCAAGGGGTCGGGGGAGAGGAGAAAGAGATCAGGGCTGGGAGGGCGAAGGTGAAAAGATGAAGGAGCAAAGGGAGAAAGGTCAGGTGTGAAGCAGGGGAAAGGGTGTCCTGGAAGGTCAAGGAAGACTCGGACTGCTACCTCCTTGGTGCTCTGGAAACCTGGGAAAGGCGTGAGGCGTGAGGCTGCAGCGGACCGGGCGCCGACCCCCCGGGGAGGGTCCTTCGCCCTTCGCCCGGCTGCCAGCCCTGCGCGTCGGGACTCCGGGGCTGGGACTGGGGGCGGGGGCTCAGCTCTGCCGGCCGCGATATTTAACTTGGCGCTGTGTTCGCCTCCCCCAGTCATGTCTGAGCCACAGAGATGGGCAAGATCGAGAACAACGAGAGGGTGATCCTCAATGTCGGGGGCACCCGGCACGAGACCTACCGCAGCACCCTGAAGACCCTGCCGGGGACGCGCCTGGCCCTCCTCGCCGCCTCCGAGCCCCAGGGCGACTGCCCGACGGCGGCGGGCGACCCGCGGCAGCCGTCGCCCCCGCCGCCCTCCCCGTCGCCGCGGCCGCCCCCCCGCTCCCCGGGGCCCGGGGGCTGCTTCGAGGGCGGCGCGGGCCACTGCGGCCCCCGCGGCGGCGGCCGCGAGTTCTTCTTCGACCGGCACCCGGGCGTCTTCGCCTACGTGCTCAACTACTACCGCACCGGCAAGCTGCACTGCCCCGCCGACGTGTGCGGGCCGCTGTTCGAGGAGGAGCTGGCCTTCTGGGGCATCGACGAGACGGACGTGGAGCCCTGCTGCTGGATGACCTACCGGCAGCACCGCGACGCCGAGGAGGCGCTCGACACCTTCGAGACCCCCGACCTCATCGGCGGCGACCCCGGCGACGACGAGGACCTGGCGGCCAAGAGGCTGGGCATCGAGGACGCGGCGGGCCTGGGCGGCCCCGACGGCAAGTCCGGCCGCTGGCGGAGGCTGCAGCCGCGCGTGTGGGCGCTCTTCGAGGACCCCTACTCGTCCCGCGCCGCCAGGGTAAGGCCCGCGCCCCTCCCGCTGCTCCGCCTTCCGCCGGCGCCGTCCCCACCCCGCTGCTCGGTGCGCCCGGGCCTCTGGGTGGGCCGGGGGGACGGGAGCGGGGTCCCCAGACGCGGAGACTGGGAGCCCGTCGGGGGCGCGGGAAACTAGGGCCCTGACCCCGTCTTCCCGGGCCCCTTCGTCTCCCTCCTCTTCCTCAGCTCTGACTCGGATTCACGTTAGCAGATGGGACCTAAGGGGCCTGTGTCGACTTCTCTGTGCAAGTCTGTCTGCAACTTTGTCTTGAAACCAGCATCAGACTTCATCTGGAGGTTTTCTTGTTTTTTTTGTTTGTTTGTTTGTTTTTCTTGATGCTTTTGTTACAACTTTTCCTTTAGCTCCGAGGTCTCTTCAGGCCTTCTGGTCACCGCAGTGTGACATTTTCAGTGATGCTGACACTCCTTCACATCTGACTCACCCGGGGCGGGCAGTGGCTCAGTTAGGGATCTCATCTGAGGACAGAGGAAGGGGAGCTGGAATCCACGTGCGTGGCTGGCGTGGGAGTGGGTGTGCCAGGAGGTTCGTTCTCTGAAGACAGCCTCCCGCGTGCTGTTGGGGCTGGTCTCGGTCCGAGGGGACGAGCGCGGGGGTTGCGGTGACCAGAGACCCGCCTGCGCACTGAATTTGGGAGGCCGGTGTCTTTCCCCTTGGTCTGTATGGATGTTTTTTGCAAGCTTTACGCAAACTAGTCACTTTGGTGATCCAAGTTTCATACAGTTTTCTAAATCTGGGTAATTTAAATCGTAGCAAACTTTATTTTACTCTTTAGATTGTGATCCCACCCTCAATTTTTCTTTTCAGTTTCCAGCTTGAGTGACAGCTTCAATTTGGTTCTTGACATTCCCAATTAATTCTTCAAAATCCCATAAAGGGACTATAAAAGTAACCAATAATGGTTTCTTCAGTTTAAAGGAAACAAAAGAAATATAAATAACCAAAGATTATATAGTACGTGAATGGTTTTTAATTATATGTGAGAACAGAATACTGTATTTTGTTAAGTCTCTGTGACTGCACGTGTCTTGTTTGCTTCTCACACCCAGAAAAGATACCCCCTGGGCAGAATGGGAGTCCCCCAGCTTCGCTTTGGCTCCATTCTCATTGTTGTCTTTGCCCGTCAGAAGCTGTCCCTCTGCCAACTTGTCAGGAGATGTGCTTCTGACACCACTTTGGAAGTCTGGAGAAATGTTTTGTTTTCAGTGTGAAATTGAATATAAAAGAGATAACTTAAAACACTGCTACTCCATTGAGTCTGGAATTTAAATGCATACATAAATTCTAGGATTTGAATATAGAATTCATAACTTCAACTCTGAAAGCTTCTTTTCAAACAAAAGTTGACATTCAGAAAAAAAACAAACTAACAAGTACATATTTATTTACTTAAATTAAACCTCAGGCTCATGACCATTACATCTGTGGTCCCCCCTCCCTCCCCAGCTGAGTGCCACAGTCCTCTTTCTCCGTGGTGGCTAAAAAGATCACTGAATTTGTTTGCAGATTCATCATCTGATATATATATTCTAGATTATGTGCTATAAGAAAGAATATTTTGTTGTCTTTCCCTCATGATCATAGAGTGTATTTTATTGTGGGACAGACTGCATAGCAAAAACTTAAATAAGAATGTGCTCATTTATTATTATTGCTATGAAAATTGATTCAACTGATTATTAGTCCAAGGGTAGACCATTAGGTTGAAAATAGTCTTCTATGAATTTTTCTAAGATTTCATTAGAATATTGCTAAGAATTTGAGTTGCATCCATTTTAGGTGAGGAAAGAACACAGGGAGATTAAAGATTAATGTAAGGTCACAGAGCCATTAGAAGCAGAATCAGCTGAGAATCATAGACATGGACAATTTCTTTGACATCACCTTGTGGAGACCCTTTATTCTGTAGATGAGGAAAATGAAGATTGCAGATGCTAAGTGATGGCCAAGGTCATACAGCAAGTTAATGGCAGAGCCAAAATTATCTGGAGGTCTTATGACATCCTCCCCAGGCCCTCCCACCACAACTGATTATAACTGACTGGTTTGTGAAATCTCTGCAGATCATGTTGCTCTGGAGAGCTAATGCAGCATAAGATATTCACTAGCGTGCTAACTTTGAAAGGTCACCTGTGACTTTTTTTATATATGTATTCCTGGACTTGGCTGGTGGAAATTTTATCCAATGTTGGGAATTTTTACCCAACATTTACCTGCACCACCCAACATTGGAGTAAAAATACGGGATTGAAATTAACTTCTTTAAATGAGTCCTGCTTGAACTTCGATTTTCACTCACCAGTTGATACCTAATATTTTGCTTTCTTTCAGATTGGTTAACATTTGTAGGACTTGTCTTCAGGGAAATCTCTTTTCAAATTACTAGGGCTGCCTAAAAAAGAATAATCAGAAGTAAACCTCCATTCTATTTAGATGTGAGTTAGTATTTTTATATGAACACTTTTAGTTCATATGATGATCTGACAATGTTATCTGACGAGGCCGATGAATAGAGTCACATTGGACATGGGCATAGTTCTAGGAGACATACATCAATTATCAGGTGGTCAGCTTCAGCTGTGGTCTTAACTGCCTCAAGTATCATTCTTAAGAGAAGTTAAGTATTTAATGTTTACAAACTCTCATTTCTTTATATTAAGTTTTTACTGCTATACTTGAGATGAACAATTTAACTGTCTGAACACCTTTTTTTAATTCGTCATCTTTTCCAATATTGGAGAGATTGGCTCAGTTTTATAATAGATATGTTTTATTTCTAACTTTTATGATCTGAACTGGCAGACTGAAACAATAGTGATAGGAACTGGATAATTAACTGCAATTTACAGCATTGTATTTTTGTCTTTTTTTTTGGCTGGCATTTCCCCTCTATCCCTTTTAATTTATCATGTAAACATATTTGAGAAGTCTAAATTGTTCAAGTTAACTTGGTAAGTAAGTTTGTATTTTATATGTATGAATTCTTATCCTTAAGAATAGTATTCGAAAATAGAAATTTATAAAAATTCAAACATTTTTATATTTTTAAATTGTCATGGAAAACAGTTGTGGAGAAAATGAGATCAAGGGGGAAAAAGAGATAATTCTGTTGATGCCATTGAGCAATGTTTCCAAACAGTAAAAAAAAAAGGATGCATAGTTGTACCTGTGAAAACGTTCTGCATTGTGTGTTTTCAATTTAATATCTAAGTTTTAGAAGGAAATGAAGCTTGTGTGTGCTTTCTTCCAAAGACATTCTGTCATAGGTAAGTGGATAGGAACCAGGAAGAGATTCCTTGATAGAACTTCTAGATTTGTTAGAGGTTTTAAGAAGATAACATAGTGGCAAAATGCTAGAATTAAAATTTATTAAATAATTTCTTCCCAATATTAAAGAACTGAGAGCAGTTATAAGTATCTCCTTCTTTCTCTTCTTTTCACTTATTTTTTGGAGGGGGGATGGGCAGGGAGATGGAAGGTGATTGAGTTAGGTTATTTTTCAGATTGTGACTTCCTTGGCAGGATGATCTTTGATTACCAGATGGACAATTTTTTACTTTGAAAGAACATTTCGGAAAAGAAAAACAAATGAAGAACTGCTGTGGAATCACATTTAAGACGTTGGATTTTCGGTGTGGGTCTAGATTATTTCATGCATGCTCTCCAGGCCTTTATCTAGCACACTGCTAGAAGTACATGTGGGTTATCATAGTGAATCTGTCACTTTTTTCACCATGAAAATATTTATTTTACTTCCAGAATTTCAGTCCTTAAAACTACTAAAATTTAAATTTCAATATCTGGAGTTGGATTCAGAATTTACATATTTAACTTACTTTTTATGGGACATTTTTTCCCTCTTCTTCAAACTGAAACAAACAAACAAATAAATAAATAAATAATAACAAAACCAGGAAGGAAAGGACCTAAACAACTATTTGCTGGCTTTAAATGTAACATTTAATTAAAAATATGACTGCCCTGCCTGGTGTGGCTCAGTGGATTGAGTGCGGGTCTGAGAAATCAAGGGGTGGCTGATTTGATTCCCTGTCGGGCACATGCCTGCCTTGCTGGCCAGGTCCCCAGTAGGGGGCGTATGAGAGGCAACCTCACAATGATGTTTCTCTCCCTCTCCTTCTCCCTCCCTTCCCCTCTCTAGAAATAAATAAAATCTTAAAAAAATAAAAATATGATAAGGTGAGGACAACTGGAGTAAAATATTAAGATTAAAGAAGGAAAATATTTTAATTTTTGTTTTGTAAGCATTAGCCCAGTTAAAAGAATTAATGGCCAAATATATTTTGTTCATAACATATTATTGTCAATTATTAAAAATTTTAGAACATTTATTTATTCAGTGAGTATTGATTATGCAGTCACTTTAGACCAGAAACTATACAAGATACTGGGAATGCATGGAGAAGATATAGTCTCTCGCTTTCAATAAACTCATCACTGTATTTATAATAAAATATTTCCTAAAAAAATTATCAGTTAAATTTAAAAAATGCAACAAAATGACAACAAACAAAATTCTAGAGATATTAAAACATTTTCCTCAAAAAACAGCTTGAATGGAAATATTGCCTGACATACACAGGAAAATACTCCAGTTAGAAACGATGGTGTTCAAGTATTGTTAGTCTATATTTTATTATGAAAATGTTAGGCTGTTTTAATCTTGATTATCCTGCTTTCAAAGTGACTTACTGGCTTTCTCTTTGTCATATTATTGGAGAAGACGATGAAGGCTGTACTTACACTGAACAACTGGATTTTTTGGGATATGGTCAAGTCTCTTCATCCCTTTTATATTAATTAAAAGTCACAGCCAACCATGTAACAGTGCGGATCCAACCTTCAGAACCCTGAAAAGAATCTGCTGTAACAGTAACAGTTTGCATTTGCCATATAAGCATCTAAGTGTCTTTTAACGTTTTCTAGGCCATATTGAAGTTGACATGCTTGTATTTTCAGAATATGTGCTTATATTCTGAGGATTGGATAGGACCAGAGAGTACCTAATTCAATACATCATTAAAAGAACTAAGAAACTTCAATAGTCAATTGTTTTTTCAGGACTATATTTGAATCACAAACTAGATGATCTGAGCATTAAGCTGGGCATTAGGTGTGCCAAAGGTGAATGTAGTTGGACAGATTAGACATGATTTTTTTCTGTAATATTTTTCTAAGAGCTCATTTGTGTACTTCGGCTGACAAAGCTAAATAAGAGTCAAGGAAATTTTTCTTCTCTGTCAAGAAGCGCACTTTCAAAGCAACTGAAAACAAGGAAATGTGTGGGTTTATATAAAAACGCAGGCCAATCTTTCCCATTTGAAAATGTCTATCATTACCATTTATTTTTTACTACTACAAATAAAATAAATGTAGCTTTCAGGTCTCATATTTTTTGAACTTCTAAGTCATAAGTCCTTTTTATTATGGCAACCTTTAAAAATATGCCTAAGTGAAATAACAAAGAGCACTAAAAGACTGATAAAAGATAAACACAGATTTCCCAGAGGGAAATAGATAGTGGCAATGTAATCCAAACAATGTATTATGTAAATTTAATTCAATTCTGCTTGAAGTATGAAGAGATTTTTTTTTTAGGAGATTAGTCAAGATTTTTGTTTCTTATGACAGAATAGCACTGCTCTTTGCTGCTCTTATGGGCTGAAAGGTGGTAATTAATTTTAATACTGTGCAGTCAATATTTTTACAGAAAGTGACTAAACTGTGGGTACTTGGAGGAGAAGAGATCAGGAGTAGGGAATATGTGGAAACAGCATTGGAAAAGTGCCTGGATTGGCGTGTATGACACCTAGGCATTAACCCTGATTTCACCGCTGCCTGTGTAACCTTGGAGAATTCACTTCATCTTTCTGAGTCTTGATTTTCTTTGCCTTATTCCGAAAAAAAAAAAAAAGGAAAAATGGAAATGACACATAGGACTAGATAGTAGCCAAACTTCTTTCGAGGTTTAACATTTTGAGGTTTGGAGGAAAAACAAGGACACTAATTACTAAAGCCCCCTGGGGTGGGTGGGGCGGGGACAGCATCTCTGTACTGACGGTGATTGTCCATAGGGAACGTCACGCTGATCAGGTAAGCCAGCATCAATTTTGTTTGTTTTTTTGCATTTATAACTTTCTGCCCTTTTTTTCCCCTACAGCTGTTGGGTAACTGCTGCTCTAGTTACCATAGAAACAGGTTGGCTCTGAGCTTCCTGTTTCCATTGAAAACAGCATTCTCTCAACCACATATTTGATCTCAGGAAATCTTTTGCTGTGGCTCCATCATGAAACCCATAAGGATGATCGGCTCTGTCATTTCCTAAATCTACGACTCAGTGCAGGTGTAAATCTAACCACCCACAAGGATAACTGATTAGATAATCTCAGTTTTATTTTCATTTGAAAAGTGTCTCGTTAAAGACACCATCCTTTTCCCCTTCCTGTGTTTTATACAGAAGGGAAAATTTTATTCACTTGAGGATTTACAGATATGCTTGACACATTTAAGTGTTTACAAAATAGTGTCAAATTATTCAGTTTTATCGTTTTCATAGCCTGTTTTACCAGAATAAGCTTGAAGAATATAATGCTGTCTAACTCTGTTCATAAGTTTACATTTTAATATACTCATTAATCAATAACATTTCAAGATATTTATATATGTATTTTGTAGTGCTCTAAATTTCTCTTTTGAGAAAATAGCGTTTTAGGTCAGGATACACATATTTAGATAAAAAAGATATATTCACTGTCATAACAAATACATATACAGATAATATGTTTATAAAATTTTTATATGGTTGGAAGAGATATCTAGGAATATGGTTTAAAGTTTTGATTGAGAACATTAGTATGTGTGTGTGCATGCATATGTATCACACATATTGAAAATATATACTTTTTGAATGGGATTGGTGACTGATACACGTGACAGACTTCTGGTGTTTATGAGACTTAAGAGTTGGAAGGAAAGTGACCGTCGTCTGGCACAGTTGCCTCAATTCACACTAAGGCAGCTGCCTTGTTCATAACTATGGCTACTTGGTGACAGTGGCAGGACTAGCATTTAGACCTGATTTTTGATGCTCTTCCCATTCAGTCTTGATTGCCTAGGCTGGACTGTGTTTGACATGAGATGCACAAATTGTACCCTTGGGAGGCAGCGAGCAAGTTAACAATAGTTACGGTAATGTCTGCACTCTTCCATCTCCTCTCCTTCAACAAAAGCCAGCAATTGTCACTGCTGCAGGAATTCACTTTATTTCCAGGTCCCTCTCCATTGCCTTCTCTACCAGTTCTACATCTGACTGATCCACTTTTAAAGCCTCAAAACTAACCCACCTATGAACTTACCTCCTATTTTGTCCTTTAGCTCTCAATCTCCATGAGACAATCTACAGAAGCCTTACCTCCCAAACTGAGTCATCCATCCATAATAGGCTTCAGGAGATATTTAGATAATTAATAAGTACTTTCTGTGTTCCCCTTTATCTCTTTGTGTGTGTGCTTTGTAATATGGTTTTTTGACTCTTGTTTGATTTATTGCCTTTGAAATTTTTTAGTGCAACCCTGGTTCAACCTACTGGTGATGACTAACGTGTTTTATAGGGCATTTTCTTCTCACATAGAATTAACCCGATCAGGGTGGGTTTACGTAGAGGAGTGAAAGATGTTTGGAACGGTTGTTGAGATCTGCAAAAGAGATTGGATGTTGTGAGGTCAGTAAACACAGGGCAGAGAAGCTCGTCCTTGAACCTTTTTTGTTTAATGGATGGTTAGTCCTTGTTTACTGCACTGGGATGCAATGTAAAGCAACACTATAATTTTAGGAGTGTTTGTGAAAATGCATTTTATAGGAATTGAAAAGAACTTCGGCCAAAGTGTTGCTGGTAATATCAGGAAAAAAATACTCCATAATATGCTACAATCTCTTGACTGATCTTTTCTTCTGAAAGGTGATAATGATAAGGACATGTGTGCGATCCTTCGTGTTCCATGTATTAAGAAAATCCCATGCAGACTACCCAGTAGTGTCTTCTTCATTTTCTGTTTGAAGACTATGGGTTTGCTGTCAGATCTTAGAGCTTTGCCATTTTTTATGTATTGGACAACATTATTGATATGTTTAAAAACTGGAGCAAAGGTCAATATAAAGACATTCCTGGCAGGTGTTGTCTGGCGTAGTATCATCCATGAACAGTGTTTTTCTTTTGAGTGTCTCTTTGGAGATGGTACCAGAGATGAAATTATGCCACCTGTTGGCCGCAGACTTTCTCTTACTTATATTTTGCCCATAATTTTTAAGTTGGTCACTAAATGATAAACTGCAAAAGATTTTTAAATAATATGATCAATATAGCCAGCTGATATAGTTGATTCTAAATTTTATACATGATTATGAATTTTTAAAGCAAAAACTGTTTGCACCAATATAAAGTTGTTTGTTGAGTAGTTTGTTAGATTGGGTTTAATGAAAGGGCCAGATGTTGTTCAGAACATGTAAAATTTGTGTCTGTGTTTGCAAATGGTACAATAGAAATTTAGATATGCGGTTGCTTACTTGGCATATTTATGTTTATTGCTTTAGGATATAATCCTGTTTGCCAAAAGTGAATATTATATAATAATTCAACTGGAAACAATAGCAAAGTTATCATAGCAAACATAAGCATCCTCACTATTTTGACATGTTAATTTTGATAAAGTGAATAAAATCGACAATTAAGAAAGTAGAACACTACAGTTATTACACTTTGATTTATTATTTAAATAGTCCTGCTTCTTTCTTGGGGTGGGCAATGAGAAAGCAGTTATGGATATTATTAAAATATCCTTAATGAAACCTGTCTTTCATTTAAATTAAGTAGGAAATGGACAGAATAGATCCTTAGCTGGCACTCTTCTGTGGAAATGCAGGTAGCCTTCTTTTTTAAGATATTGAAAATTTATTATGTATTTGTCCTGAATGAACCTCTCTCAGTCATACAAAATGATTAGGGGGTGCATCAAGTTGAACAATAATTATATTTATATCATGACGAATAAACATTTGTGACCTTATGCTTAATTCCTAGGTTCTAAATGCTGTTGACAGTGTTTTGATATTTAGAGTACAATGTTAGAAATACACAATTCAAGCAAGTTAATGCAATGGGATATTTTAATGCACCAATAGGCCTCAATGACATTCCAAATTGATTAGTCTTAGTGTAAAAATAGGGTTATTTAATTATTTCAATTTCTCCTGAGTCCACTGCTCAATATTTGGTTGTGCATGCTACGAGCTCTTCAGTTTTTTTAGTTTAGTGATTGTTTTCAACGTAAGTTCCTTTCTCTATTTATGTATTAACCATTGATTTAACTCACCTCTAATTTCTCTGTGTTGGGTGGCTTTTTGGTAACATTTATTTTCTAGAAGTGAGTGTCGTTGTCAGTGCACTTGACTTTGTGCTTCGGCGCTGGGTTTATCAGCAGCCTTTTGTGTTTCCTCCACCACGGTGTGCATCGATTGGTTGATGTGTGTTGTCAGTGGGCATTAGTATAGTTCTTTCTTGGCTGAACAAGCTGGAAAATCATCAAGCATCAAAAATAAAGACTTTTAAATGCTTTTGAATTCCTCAACTGATAATTATTGAGCATCAGTTATTGGCCAGGACTGCATTAGTATTGAAAATGCAAGAAGTGTTAAAATTTGGTATTTACCATCAAGACACTTGTATTCTATTGCAAAGGAAGAAATGTACACCCATAGTGATAATAGAATGCATTAAACACTAAAATAGAGATGTTGGCATAGTGTGGACACAAAGACCAGGGAGGAACCCACTTTTCTATACAGTGGAGATGACATTTTAGTTAACTGCCAAAAGCTACTTATTTTCCAGCATTCAAGGGGAAGGCCAGTCGAGTAGTGTGCAGACATGGAGGACTAACAGAGAATACTATGCTATGGAATATGGGGTAATAAAAGGACTAGAAGGCAGGAGAACAGACTTGAGAGGTACAGAGGGTGGAAACTGGAATGAAGGAACCTCTGAGTTTATAAATGAGATTTCCTGATGAGATGCAAGATGTTAAGTGCAGCGCAGAACTGAAAACTGTTATTTCAGTTCATTCAAAAATAGTGTTTCTGAAACTTAGATGTGCCTAGAAATAACATAAGACGATGACTACAAATTTCAATTCCCAGGTCTCACTCCAGAGACTGTAATTCAGTGGGATTTGATTAAGATTCCGGTGAGGTGAACATCTTTGGGGTTCTAGTTGCCTACTGGCTCCGTACATGCTACTACTATGATGTGGCTGCTCCGAAAGTAAATACAAGTTAACAATGAATTAGGAGAATACTCATGCTTAGACCAGTGCTTACCAAAATGCATTTTTTAGGTCTGCAGTTCTTCAGGGTAGGAGCAGGTATTGAACCTTAAAAGAGATCCATGGACAGATGAACTTGGAAACCAGTTTAAAACAAAGTTAACTAGGTTTTATTTTTAAAATTGATTTATTATTATATTTTTAACTACAGATATTTTTAGGGTCAAAGAATTGAAAGACTGACTGACTCTCTGATGGTTGGTTTGAGGTGGAAGTGAAGTAATGCTGAGGGCAGGACTCAGTCAGCTGAGTTTTAATTCTGATTCTACCACTTGCTTGCTGTGTGGCTTTCAACAAGTTGCTTCTCTAAACCTCCTTCTTTTCATCTGGACTGGGAAGGTTTTTTTTTTTTAAGATTTTATTTATTTATTTTTAGAGAGAGATGAAGGGAGGGAGAAAGAGAGGGAGAGAAATATCAATGTGTGGTTGCTTGTTGTGTGTCCCCTACTGGGGGCCTCATCCGCAACCCTGGCAGGTACCCTAGACTGGGAATCAAACTGGGGACCCTATGGTTCACAGGCTGGCACTCAACCACTGAGCCACACCAGCCAAGGGCGAACTGGGAAGGTATAATTGTATCTGGTTCAAAGACTTTTTATGAAGGTGGACTAAGCACTTGTGAAGAATCCAGCATAATGCCTGGTTCTATATGTCACTTGTATCATGGGCACCATCATCATCATCATCATCCCTTAAGGCAAGCATTAGTTGTTTTGAAGGATGGTGTAGTTGCAATAGCCACTTAAAGAAACATTCTGGCATTTAGAATGTTCATGAAAAAAAAGTTGTCTGTCCCTGAAATTTTTCATGTGAAAAATGAATAACTGTCAGGAAATTCATAACAGTAATTTTGTCCCTCATAAATAAATAGTGATTAATTAGAACAATATCTAATATGTACATCCTATATGCCAGGCATTTTGCAAGAGACAAGGTCAAGGCATATCTCTTGCCTTTAAGAAGCTGATGGTCTCCTGGAAGAGAAGAATAAAAGGGAAATGATAGTGCAATGTCATCAGAGGTCCAGTAGAGGTAAACAGGGTGCTTTGGAGGTTAACATATTCTTCTCAAGGTTGGGGAAGACTTCCTGGGTGAAATATGTCACTGCTGATAACAGGAGATGAAAAGGAAATAGACAAACTCTTGAGACAGAGGGGAAAGCCTAAACAAAGTTCTAAAAGGGAAAGAAGCCATGGCCTATGCAAGATACTGCAGGTAATTCAGTATAGCTGCAGCACTGTGTAAAGGATGGGGAGAGGTGGCAGGGGACAGAGCTAAGATTGGGCGAACATCTTCCTCTTCCTCTGGTGGTAATGGGAAGATTTAGAAGGATTTTAAGCAGAACAATGGCATGCAGATTTATAATTGGGACTGTCATTCTGAATCTGTTTTACCTAAAGAGGTGATTGGGCTGAGGAGGAGGCTTGCAGTTTAGCATCTGTTGACCTTAAAAATGAAAGTCAGTCATTTTACCAGCAAAAATGGGTTCATTTGGGAACAACAAAGAACTGAAATTCAGGATAAGCAAGCTACAGCAAAAGCCATGGGTAAGGTCAACAAACAAAGGAGAGGAAGGTTATTTTATGGAGTAAAAGGAGGAGATTGGGAGAGAAAAGCGAGAGTTCAGGGAGGTGACGGTTTCTAATTGGCTGAGTTGTTGGGGTATTTGATTTCTTACAGAAGATGCAATGTACATCTTTTCCTGTTGGAGCCTATAATTGATGATTGTTTCCTGTTGAGGACGGATTCTTCTGTTGTGGTCTTTAATTGAGAATTCCTCCTGTCATTGACATGGAGTGTGAGAGCTTCCCTTCTACCTCCCTACTCTATTTTAGTGAGGTTTCCTTTTCACACAGGTTAGAGATTCTGGTGACCTGAGTTAAGACAGTGGCCAGAGAAATGAAGTACAATGGAATAGTGGCATGTTAACGTGGAATGTTGATTGAGTAGGTGCAGTGAGTGAAGCAGAAAGAGACGTCAAGAATTTTGGCCTAGTTTCTGTTCATACAATGGGACAGGAAAAGCTTTATAACTTTTCTAATTCAAGATTCAGTGATTATATGATTTGAGAATCTGGTTTATTAATAGTTATTCTTTTATGGGGTTTGACACCATAATATTTTGTGTTATGTTTTATGAGTTTTCTTTTAAATTTCAGTACTGATTAATGGCTTATAGACAGCCATTTCATAGATTTTATGGTTGTGACATTAGATGCAAAGTATGCCCCTTAAATTTTTTGATTATAATAATTCACCACTATAAAAAGGAGGTGAGGAATAAGAAACTTTCTTGAGAAGAAGTATCAGCTTTGCATTGTTATTATTTTGGCATACAGCCCAAAATATAATATTAATTTTTGTATAATTTCTGAAATGGAACTGACTATTCAATGCAGTAGTTCATGTAGACTCCAAAACTAGAAGCTTAAATTGACTAGAGATTAATAGAGTACTAATAAGATTCTATGGATTTAAACACTCTTTAGAAATTGTTTTAAATAAATACACATTTCCTTTAGATAAAAGTCTAGGAAACAGCACAGGTAGTGAGGAAAGAAATAAAAAATGAAAACAGGCCACATAGTACTTAAATTGGGAAGAACATGGTGACTTCAAATTCAAGGCAGTGTAATTCCTTCTAAAGCATAAATGTACCGTGTTGTTTTCTTACTTAAAATCTCTTTTTCCTTTGGCAACACATTAAGGTACTTTCCTTAGCCTGGTTCCTCAGAGTCTGTCTACCATCTGTGCTCCTAATAATACCTCTTACAAGTCCACTAGTAAAAATACTGCTGAAGTCAGGCCATGTGTTTCGCCATTCCTGAAAATGAATGTTGCGTTCCTGTAGTTTATGTGTGCGTACCCCGCTGTCACAGCCTGGAACGCACCTCTCCTTCTGGGTTTAACAGTTTGATTCAATCATCTTTCAATATTGTATATAATTATTAAGTTTTACTTGACACTCTGTATATTCTCTCAAAAACACTTTCCTTCTCTGAGTCTCCATGCCACTTTATAGATATAGTATTATAGCACTTAACTGACTGTATTCGTTTCCCAGAGCTGCTGTAACAAATTGCCCCGCACTGGATGTCTTGAAACAACAGAAATTTATTCTCTTATGGTCCTGGAGCCTAGTGGTCTGATATCCAGGTGTCAGTAGGATTGCTGTCATCCAGAAGTGCTGAGGGAGAATCTGTTCCATAGCTCTCTCCTAGCTTTTGGTGGTTGCTGGTAATCTTTGGTGTTCCTTATATTATAGATGCATCACCCTGATCTCTGCTTCTGTTTTCACACACCACTCTTCCCCATGTGTCTTTGTGTCTCAGTTTTTGCTTCTTATAAAGACACCAGTGGTTAGGATATAACCCATAATAATCTCGTATAACTATATCTTAATTTAGCTAATTACCTCTGCAAAGATGCTAATTCAAAAGAAGGTCACATTATGAGGTTTGAGGTTGACATGAATTTTGGGGAGATACTATTCAACCCAGTATGTTGACTTTTCCCTTTTGGCAACGTATTTGTAATATCCAGTAAATCTTTTAATTTTCTGATTTCTCCTTTTTTTTAAATATCAGCATGCTCTCATTTAATGGATGCAGTGTCTTCATGTAGCTTTCTGAAGATACTAGTTAGGCAATTTTTAACATTCTGTTTCAGTTTTGGTATTAGCTCTGATCCCTTTATGGATATTTATTTTTGGTTTTCACTTTTCTTCCTTTTTTTACTATTGATTTTGAAATATCTTTTCCTTTGAAAGATAATGGGGGTGATTATAATGTTATGTGGATAAATAGTCAGGATCATGAAGAAAGAGAGGATTCCCTTCAGGGTGGATGGGTAGAAGTAGGTAGGCAAACTAGGAACACTCTCCAGGTTTAAGAAAGGAAGTTTCATTTGGAGACAGGACTTCAGTGTACTCCAGTTAATGTAGAGTGGCCTTTCCCTCTTTTTCTCCTCCTCCTTCACTTTCCATTTTCCTTTCCTCTCCTTCTCCTCTCTCTTCCCCTCCTTCTTCTTCTCCTTCTCCTCCTCTGTCTCCTTCTCCTCCTCCTCCTTCTTTTTTTTAAGTGTCCTTGAGGAAATCTGAGGTGATAAGAAGTTCATTTCACTTTTCTCTATCGCACCAACACATCTAATTAGGAGCTGTCTTTTCTTTTGATTCTCTACTTAATTTAGAAAGCTGATCTTGCTGGCTGTATGTTGAGGGCAAATTCTGTAGGAAGTGGAAAAATTCCAAGTGGTTGTCCCATAGCCAGCTCCTTATTTTAGTGTCTGCTGCCTCTGAGTTTGAAGTTCTTATGGATTCTGCATCTCATTGGGAAGAAATGGAGCAACTCCAAGAAATGCTCTCTCCTAGGATTCTTCCATACAAAGTCAATGTTTCTTCTTACTTCTTTGAGACATTCTTTATCTTTTTATCTATTGTGATCCCCAAATATATAATCCTAGTGAAGAAATTCTAAACTTATATGTAGTGTGTGATTTTATCATTATTATAAGCCTGTTAGGCTAACAATAACACAAAATGCTAGAAAATTATCACTTGGAAAATGGTAATACATTAATTTGTCAACTGCCCACTGAGAATACATTTGTAAGAACATGAACTCTGATGGTTTAACAGATGTTTGTGGTACTTAAAGTCCCCAAGTAAAGTCACAGCATTAAGTTGAAATAATGTTTACATATTAGTGTGCTTTAATTTTTTATGTAGAGACATTGCCAGCGGGAACAAATGCCTAGTCCCTATTTTGTAGAGAAGCATCTGGCTGATGATAATAGATGGCATGGATTGTTTTGTTAATTCACAGAAGCAAGGCCTTCACCAAAGGATGTTATGTCATAAGAAATGATGCTGAAGAATGGATGCTGCAGCGGCAAGGAAATTCGATGAGAGCAGAAAAAACAAAAAAGATTCCTATTAATCACAGTATTGTTATCTCATTTCATTTAATAAAATAGAATAACCAAAGGTGATTTCCCCCATGTTATCTAGAATGCACTTTATCAAAACAAGGCGGTAATGAAGATCAATACATGTAAAACCTAATTGTGTCCAGATATTCACTCTGAGCTGTGATAAGTAGAATGACTGAGAAAGACATATAATGAAATATGCATACACTATAGTGGTCATGCAAATAAAAGGAATGAGAAATCCCTTTTTTAAAAAAAGATTTTATTTATTTATTTTTAGAGAGGGGGAAGGGAGAGAGAAAGAGGGAGAAAAATATCCATGTGTGGTTGCCTCTCACCCTACCCCTCCTGGGGACCAGGACCCCAATGCAGCCATGTGCCCTGACTGGAAATCAAACTGGTGACCCTTTGGCTCGCTGGCCGGCATTCAATCCACTGAGCCACACCAGCCATGGGAGAAAGTCTTCTTTTACACAAAGATGCCACATTTAGTATAAAGATCAGCTGAAACTATATTGACTTTAGAAACAATGGAGATAATAGATAAAATAAAAATTATAAAATACAGTAAAATATTAGAACAAGTTCATATATTTAAGAAGGGATTGTAGTGCCCTGGCTGGTGTAGCTCAGTGGATTGAGCGTGGGCTGGGAACCAGACTGTCCCGGTTCGATTCCCAGTCAGGGCACATGCCTGGGTTGCAGACCAGGTCCCTGTGAGGGCCATGTGAGAGGCAACCATACATTGCTGTTTCTCTCCCTCTCTGTCTCCCTCCCTTCCCCTCTCTCTAAAAATAAATAAAAATAAAAT
>PVJI01022396.1:0-25350 GCA_004026765.1 Micronycteris hirsuta | reverse complement strand
AAAAAAAAAAAAAAGAAAAGAAAGAAAAGGCCCTGGCTGGGCAGCTTAGTTGTTTAGAGCACCATCCCAATGTGCCAGGGTTGCAGGTCTGATTCCCGGTCAGGGCACATTCAAGAGTCAACCAGTGAATGCATGGGTGGTGGAACAGCAGACTGATGTTTCTCTGTTTCCCTTCACCCACCTTCCTCTCTCTAAAATCAATCAGTAAATTTTTTAAATTACAAGAAAAAAAAAAAGTCCTCAAGGAGCAAAATGATCTACCAGAAGCAGAAAGACATACTCACTCTAATAAAATTCTGACAAAGTGATACTGGAGAACAGAGGTAAATTGTGAATTTAAAGTGAGGCTTATGAGGAGTGGCATTTTAGGACTGGTACATTTCAAAAGGCAAAGAAAGGAGGTAAGAGCTTATTCCAGGAAGACAGGACAACTAAATAGCAAGTAACTTAGAATAGCTAAAGGTCTGAGGGAGAGTTAGGGTCTGAGGTACATGTAAGCATGCAACTGCTTTGAGACTTGACAGGAAATGGGTCAGAAAAGACAGCCTAGAACAACAGTATAAAGATTTTAACTGTGTAATAGGCAGTACAGACCCTAAAATAAAGTGACATGGTCATATTTCAAATCCAGTAGCATGACAACAGAAGAGCTGACTAAAGGCAGGAAATAATTGTAAATAAGCAAATTATTGTAAAATAAGTAGTCCATCTGAGATATGAAATCCTGACCTAGGGTGATTAACAAAAGGAATGCAAAAGAGAAAAAGATTCTGGAGATAAATGGAGGAGGAAGGATTAAATCACTAACAAAAAGGGCAGTCGAAGAGGTTGAAGAAAAACCAGAAAAGCAGTTATTAGAGCAGACCAAAGACAAAAACTCTGAAATGGAAATGCTAAAGAAAGGTGTACAAAATGGACAACTGCTGAGCAATTACTCAGCATTTGACAATTTGGGAGACACTGGTAATGCCTGAAGTAGTTCCAATATGATAGGGGAGAATATCTTTATTATAATCAAAGTAGGAAAAAATTTCTTACACAAAATACACAATGCACACCATAAAAGACAGAAAAATATGACCACTTTATTTATTTATTTTTTAAAAAGATTTTACTTATTTTTAGAGAGAGGGGAAGGGAGGGAGCAACAGGGAGAGAAACAGCAATGTGTGGTTGCCTCCCACATGGCCGGCACTGGGGACCTGGCCTGCAACCCAGGCATGTGCCCTGACTGGGAATCGAACCAGCAACCCTTTGGTTCCTGGCCCGCACTCAATCCACTGAGCTACACCAGCCAGGGCAAAAATATGACCACTTTAAAATTAGACTTTGGTACAATAAAAGATATGATAAGGTTAGGTGAAATAACCCTATCATATAAAAGGATAAATAACATACAACAGAGTAGTCAAATTCATAGAGACAAAAAGTAAAATGGTGATTGCCAGGGACCTGGGTTAGAAGGGAATTACTGTTTAAGGGATACAGAGTTTCAGTCTGACAAGATGAAAAGAGCTCTGGAGATGGATGATGGTAATGGATGCATAACAATGTGAGTATACTTAATGCCACTGCAACTGTATACTTAAAAATATACAAGATGATAGCCCTGGATGGGTAGTTCACAGTTGGTTAGAGTGCCGTCCCAATATACCAAGGTTGTGAGTTCAATCCCCAGTCATGGCACATATAAGAAGCAACCAAAAAATGCATAACTAAGTGGAATAACAAACCGATGTTTCCATGTCTGTCTCTAAAAATTATTTTTAAAAATGGGTAACAAATGCAAACACTAAATTTGCAAAGGAAAGCTTAATGGTCAATAAATACAAGAATATACTTACTGTCTCTATTGATTAGGAAAATGAAAATTAAAGTAAGCTATCATTCATATGCATCAGACTAACAAAAAACCTTAGATCATTAGAACTCATGCACTGCTAGAGGGACTGTAAACTGATATAATCATTGGGAGAACAATGAAGCAATATCTAGTCATGCAGAAGATGAAATACTCATGCTACAATTCTACTTCCTAAAAAACCTCAAATACTCATGCTACAATTCCACTTCCTGGGAAACCTCATATGTGCCCCCAAAGACATTTATAATAATGTTTAAGGCATATTTTTAGTAATAGCTAAAAACTGGAGCTACATGCCATATATAAAATGAATTTAAAAACTATGACATAGAGCCCTGGCTGGTCTAACTCAGTGGATTGAGTGAAGGCCTGCAAACCAAACGGTCACCAGTTCAATTCCCATTCAGGGCACATGCCTGGGTTGCAGGCCAGGTCCCCAATAGGGGGCACATGAGAGGCAACCACACATTGATGTTTCTCTCCCTCTCCCTCCCTTCCCTTCTAAAAATAAATAAATAAAATCTTAAAAAAAAAAAATACCGTGACATAGAATACTATGTAGTTTAAACTGAAGATCAGAAAAAAAACCTCAAAAAATACAACACTGAGAAGAAGCATTGCAGGGGATGTAGAATGCTATAATCATCCATGAAAAGTAATTAAAAATAGCTTTTTTAAACCCTAGAAAGTGTTTTTACACCCAAAATATGTTTATCAATAGTAAAAACATAGCACGAATAAGAAGGACGGCAAATTCAGCTTAGTGTTTGGTTACTTCTAAGATGGAAGAAGAGTGGAATAGGGAAAAGGTTACAATATGAGATTCACCTGTATGGCTTATTTTATTGGGGGCTTACTCCAGTTTGAGTTAAAAATCGGTTAAATCTGGACCATGGATACAAAGGTGTTCATGTATTATTCTCTAAACTTCTAAGTGTAAAATATTTTATAATTTTAAAAACCATCTTTAAAAATAATGGGCAGGAGACAAGTAGATATGATTGTCCACTATTCTTTCCACCATAATCAGTAAATGTTTTGGAGTCAAAAACCCTTGTTCTACCAACGTTACTAAATACTGAGAAAGTTATTTAATTTCTTCAGAGCTGCAACTTTCTGATCTGTAAAACTATAATATCAATCTCATAAGGCTGCCATATATAAAAAATGTTAGAAAGCAAGCATTCAACTATACTTAGTTATTTTATATTTGCAGTAAGAGCAAATAATTAGAGGAAAAAGGACACAGATTTTAAATGAAGTTTTCTCACCTCTTTAGAATTACATTAAGAGAACACCATGAATGTCAGATGGATGTGACCACCACTTTCTAGTTTCCAAGACCCAATTTTAAAACAGCGATTTTACGCCCTTGCCGGTATGGCTCAGTTGGTTGGAGCATCACCCCACAGACGGAAAGGTTATGTCTTTGATTCCTAGTCAGGATGGGTACAAGAAGGCAACCAACTTTAGTTTCTCTCTCTGCTTCACTCTCCCTTCCTCTCTCTCTAAAATCAATGAACAAATATCCTCAGGTGAGTATTACAATTTTTTAAAATAAATAAGGATTTTACAGCAGGATTCAAGATCACATACCGCAAGACTCAACTCTCAATTCCTTGCTCCAGTTCCCACTGACCAGAGCTATATCACAAATTCAAAATAATCCCATTAACTCTATATAACTCAAAAGACTTCCAAATAATTTACTTGTCACAGTAATCACATTTTAACACAAACATTTTCTCCAATTTTGTCTTCTAAAGAAAGATTAACCAACACTGAGAACAAGGCCCACATCGATTCTTTTGAATTCTCCTTGGCCAACTAGCCTCATAGGTTGTTTGCACACAGTGACAAAGCACTTAAAGCCCCACGTGTTAAGCCACTCCTTGAAGCAAATTCACAGAGAGCTATCACTAACCTATTGAAGGAAACCTTTATGATCCAAGAACAACAATAAGCAGAATATTTTGATGTCTTAACAAATACCCATTTACTGAACGTTTAATGTGTCTCAGATATTGCTCTAAGTACTGTAAAAGCAGCTCTTAATCTTCCCACATTTTTACAGACAAGAAAACTGAGATACGGAGTCAGTGCTGTAGGTATTAAGCATAAAACCTAAGTCCTTAAGCATAAAGACTCAAAAGAAAATCTAATTCCAAAGCTCACAATCTTAACCACTAAGCTAAATGTACTGTATTATGCTTAAGAAGCTAAATATTTCTGCCTCTTGGCAAAATTAAGTTCTCACACCCAGAGAGAAAAGCAAAATACAGTGGTAACTTGTAGTGATGAGCTCCAAAACCTGCAAGTACCAAACTGTTCGCAAGCTATCGTGAGATTGATGTGTGGACCTCTGTTTCATTGTGAGAGAGGAGTGCCGAGTGGCAAGCAAGTGCTGAAACATTTTTTTCTTGTCAAAATGTGACTAGTACAGGGTTTGACAAGTTCTGAAGTTGACAAGTACCAAGGTATGACTGTACATGTAAATACAATATTCAATAGTAAACTGTTACTCATTGTACTTAAGTTTTATTAGCATTCAGCTTTTATAGTATTATTTATGAAAAGGATAGTCTCATAAAGCAACCATTATGATGATTGGAATGAACTGGTATGCAAAAAGCCTGGGTTCACCATTAACCAGATCGGTGTCAACAATCAATCTCTCCAGGCCTCAGTTTCCTGATCTTAATAGATGAAGAGTTCAGCCTAGATGTAAGTTAAGGTCTCTTTCAACTCTAATATTCAATTAATTTTAACACATTTTCTAAGACACTATTAATATATTTTTGAACAAAGATTTTGAAAGGCAGTTTTAAAATGGAAACAATCACACAGGATACAATTGGGTGTATTCTTTTATTCAAACATACTAAACGCCTATCTGTGCTACTGACATCAGGAAAGTGACTGGAAGAGGGGGTTGTCTTACTGTACTGGTAATATTCTGCTTCTGGATTTGAATGCTAGTCACTTTATTTTATGTATACTTTTTTTGGACACGAAAAGGTGTTTTTTCCCCAAAGATAGGTAAAAAAACTTAGGTGGCTCTAACTCCACAACTATGTGTACACTACAGCTGTGCAATTTTTCTGTTCTAAATATGTGTATGTGTTCCTTGCCTACTTTTGTCAATAATCTCTCCTCCCTAGTTCCAATTCAGATGGCTACAGAAGAGATCACTTTCTTATAAATAACTGTATTCCTCTAATTCCTTTGGGACTGTCTTCTGAAATCTGAGGTCAGTCTTAACTTTTCTTTAAAACCTAGCTCAAAAACCTCTCTCCATACACATATCCTCATAACTACCTAACTCCAATTAGGTAAGTCTCTTGGAGCTGTGGTCAATATGCTCAACAACTGCTGATAAACTACTCCCTTATTTACTAGGAAATAAGAATATATATTCTTGCCCTGGCTGGTGTGGATCAGTGGATCGAGCGCTGGCCTGCGAACCAAAGGGTTGCCAGTCCAATTCCCAGTCAGGGCACACGCCTGGGGTGTGGGCCAGATCCCCAGTTGGGGGTGCATGAGAGGCAACCACACATTGATGTTTTTCTCCCTCTCTTTCTCCCTCCCTCCCTTCCCCTCTCTCTAAAAATAAATAAAATCTCTAAAAAACAAAAGAAGAATATATATTCTTTACAAAGGGTGACATACTAGGGGGCCCCAGAAGTATCTAAACCTATGCCTGGTAGAGATGAATCTTTATAAAATTAAAGTAAAAGAAATGCACCCCAAACAGTATTACTTGGACAGGCTTTGAAGTTTTAATTTTTTACCAGTCTATAAGCTTACCTTGTTCAACACACACCCAGAACCCCAAAAGGCACATTATTTAAATAAGTGATTAAAAACAAAGAAACCAAGTTGCCATCTTGCATCCACACTCGTGTGCGCTTATTCTCAGCTTGTCAGCCTAAGACCCTCCGAGAATCAACCCTAGTCTGCCACGTGGAATCATTTCCTCTCCAACAAGATGAAAGAAACTACCATAAACCAAGAGAAACTTTCAAAATTGCATGCACAAGTGCACACTGGTGGGAAAGGAACTGCTTGAGAAAGAAGGTGGTTCACAGGACAGCTACACCAGATGATTAAAAACTTCAGTGCTCCTCAAAGAAGTTAGGGGAAGTAGTATCTCTGGTAATGAAGAGGTAAACATGTTCACAAACCAAGGAACAGTGATCCACTTAAACAATCCTAAAGTTCAGGAATCTCTGGCAGCAAATACTGGCCATGCTGAGACAAAGCCGCTGACAGAAATGCTACCCAGCATCTTAAACCAGACTAGGCAGACAGTCTGACTAGTTTAAGGAGACTGGCTGACGCTCTGCCCAAACAATCTGTAGATGGAAAAGCACCACTAGTGCTACCAGAAAGGAGAAGGATGATGAAGTTCTAGATCTTGTGGAGAATTTTGATGAGGCTTCCCAGAATAAAGCAAAACTGAGTTGAGTCACCTTCTGAAGAAAATAAACTTGAAGAAGTTACTGGGAGCTGCTATTTTATGCTTTTTCAAATTTTATGGATCTGATAAAATCTAGGTCTCTAAAATTAAGCCAAGGCCCTTGGTCACTGCAGCTCTTTTCAGTTTTTGCTCACACACAAATCATTCTAGTTAAAAAAAAAAAAAAAAAAAAAAAAAAAAAAAAAAAAAAAAAAAAAAAAAAAAAAAAAAGAAAGAAAGAAAAAAAGAAAAGAAAGAAAAAGAAACCATTTTTCTACTCAAAAACTGCAAATACTGGTTAAATTGTTTTTGTTTTTTTTTTAACCAGGGTATGTCATCTTTTTCTTTAAATCAAAAAGGAAAGTTTAAAAGAAGAAAATAACCATTAATTTATAAAGTCTTAAAAACAAGAAGTTCAAAGCTAGTAGCCATGCTACATAATTTTTTATATCTTTACTGTCCACTCATCTTTTAGATAAATTATACTATACATCTTATACAGTTAATAGTCTTAAATGTTCTCTTAAAGAGCTCTGACTACAGCCCTAGCCAGTGTGATTCAGTTGGCTGGGTATCATCCGGCAAACTGAAGGGCTGCCAGTTCGATTCCTGGTCAGGGCACACGCCTGGGTTGAGGCCAGATCCCCAGTAGGGGCACATGTTGAGAGGCAACTAACTGATCGATGTTTATCTCCCTCTCATCCCCTCTCTCTAAAAATAAGTAAATAAAATCTTTTAAAAATAAAAGTTTTGTCTACAGCAGTGGTTCTCAATATTTGCAGTGTAGACATTTTTAATGTTACAACTAGTAACATTTTTAATTGGTACAACTAGTGAAAGAGAGAGTAGAGAGGTACAGGGGGAGGCCTGGCTGTGCTGCTATCTAAAATAATCTAGATCAAGCTAGATCAAATACATATTAAACAACAATAGATACAAAAACCCATTAAAGTGCTTAAGGAAAACTTACATGGTAATAGTATTCATGAAATCAATTTGTTAATGCCATAGACTTAAATACTCCCTGTAAGAATCCTAGAAAACGTTAGCAAAGTGTACCTACAATATGAAACAAACTACAGGTACCGTAAAGCACAAGAATAAGCAAGAGTATGTACACTGATTTGAGGGCATTTTACTTCACTGAGCTTCAAATTTTAAAATATTTTGCATACAGAAATGCAAGTAAATCTTTACGTTAATTACAGGTAACACTCATTTTAATGTTAAACACAAATTAGGTTGTGTTTAAATCCTTTAACCAGTAATACAAATCAGGATCAATTACTTTCAAATAATTAAAAGCATGACTTTATCTTTGTCAAGTCATCACAGTGTGGTACAATATAAACATAAGCAGACCTAGATCCAAATCTCAAAGCTATATGTAGACAAATAATTTAACTTCTCTAAATCTCAATTTTCACACCTAAGAAATAGGAAATTTGCCCTGGCTGGTGTAGCTCAGTGGATTGAGCATGGGCTGCGAACCAAAGGGTAGCCGGTTCGATTCCCAGTCAGGGCACACGCCTGGGTTGCGGGCCAGGTCCCCAGTGGGGGCTGCATGAGAGGCAACCGCACATTGATGTGTCTCTCCCTCTCTTTCTCCCTCCCTTCCCTTCTGTCTAAAAATAAATAAATAAAATCTTTAAAAAAAAAGAAATAGGAAATTTAACTCAAATACCTGTTGAGAATGAGCAAAAACGTATAAATGGTACTAAGAGCCACTCTACACAGTGTTAACAACATTAACTACAGTAAATAATAACCTATGAATACAGATTATACTTTTATTAAATCCTCACAATCAACAATTAACTTATGTAATTTGACTCACAAAATAACTACATAATGTACTTTAAAGCAATTTTCCATTGCTAACAACTTTGAAACATTACTTAAAATTCTCAGATTTAAAAATTAATATCTGACAGATAAAAGATGACTTTCCAAACAATCTTAAGGAAAAAAGGTCTAGATGATGCCCTCATTTTTTATTTTGAGTAAATAACATGTTTACATGACTCAAAATTCAAAAGGAATCTTTTGATGCCTGGTGCCCCAGACACCTAATTACCCTATACAGAAATAATCAATCTTACCAGTTTCTCATTAATTCTTTCACCTATTTAAATATATACTTCCCCCTTCTCCGCACCTTGCCTTTTACATTTGCTTCATATTGGAGGTTATATTTTAATTAACATCAGGCTCCAAGAATGGCCACATATAACTTCTTATGGCCAGGATTCAGCAAAAATTAGCAGTATTTAAGAAGAAATTTAAAAGGCCAAAACAAAACAAAATCCTTAAGTCAACCAGTATTCTCTTAGCAAAAAACCACCACTAAGAAACCTAAACTTTGGCAAACTGGGAATTTACAAAGGTGATAAAATGCAAAAGTTGATTTCTTGATAAGCCACCCAAGACTACATTTACACACTTAAAAAGAAAACACAAGGACTGTACTACAAATCCTTCAATGAGATGAAAATAATTCACTTATAGAACTGACCCTATTAAAATGTAGATGAGATAAAATATGGGTGCAAATAAAGCTATTCATTCATTATATTCCAAAATTAAATCATCTGACTCTAAGAATATCACGGTGAAAGTCATATCACATAAAGCAGACCATATGAATTACAAGATTCCCAATTTACCACTTTTAAGTAACAGAAAATAAAGCATTACAAGTTTTGTATGAATTCCAGGCTTGAACAATCTTATTATAGAAAAAATATTTTGGGCTGTTGGCAAAAATATTAGCTGTAATGTTTCATTATGAATATTATGTCAACTATTCTGGAATATATTTTATTAAGTAAAAAAATAAAGTCAGTGGACTATTTCTGAACTGTACCACAAAAATACAAAGTCATCCTTCCATTCAGAATTTTGGCACTTGTACAGAGGTCAGAGTTCATACACATGCTCTGTAAAACCGATCATTACTATATACTACTACAGTCAATAAACCTGCTAGTATTTGTCATTTGTTAATACTTTAAAGAACTATTTTCTCCATGTCTAATTGGAAAGATACATAATCACCCACTATAGCCTCAGTAGCATAAATAAAGCACAAATACTACCAGATAGAGTATTTCGATTACTCATCACATACTTAGAAAGCTGAATTTCATAAGTCATTGAGATTTTCAAAGTACCAACAAAACAGCCCTGACCAGTGTGGCTCGGTTGGGCTTCTTTCGCCAAGCGAAAGGTCGCCAGTTCAATTCCCAGTTACAGCATAAGCCTGGGTTGTGGGTTTTGGCCTGATACGGGTGTACATGAGAGGCAATGGATCAATGTTTTTCTCTCACACCTATGCTTCTCTTCCTTTCTTTCTCCCTCCCTTCCCATCTCTCTAAAAAGAAATAAATGAAATCTTAAAAAAAAGTACCAACATAAGAAAAAAATACAAACAGCAATGATACATTCAATAATGGTATGTAACGTCTTGAAAATAACAGCCATTGCAGTATTGCTTTTAAATCTTTATTTGTTAAATCCAAGAAGGAAAAACCACCTGGCATTCTTGACTTGGGTACGAAAAATTACACTGATACCTACATGGTGTTGAGTCAAGTTACTAGAACATTTTGAACATTATTTCTATATCTTATAGAAATAAATGTGGCCAACAGAATACTTAAATTCTGCAAGACTCAAGAGCAGCTTGAGACAAAAAAAAATTTTAAATCCATTCAGGTATGTTATGATACACCTACTCACTTAAAAAGGAGGCATAAGAATGTTAATCTGGTGAAATCCCATGTCTTTAATAGGGCTGTTTCTCAAAAGCAAAAATCAACTTAACTATGAAGGACACATCATAATGAAGTTTCATGCCACAATGGTCACAGAGGCATTGTCTTAGGAGAGGCTCTCTGATCTGTAACTTCCGTGACTTGTAGCATTTTGAAATAAGCTTCTTATGCACTTCATTATTTTTTCCTAGCTAAAAATATTTAAATACCTTTATTACACCCAACAACTTTTGCCTTTAAGCGGGCAAAAGCTTTAGGTGTCAGAAAAGGCCTAGGAATTGGGGGGGGGCGTAAATGAAAATGAGATAGTGGTACAGTACGGAATACCCCATCTCAGGTGAAAATTCCCTTCTCCCCCCACCCCCCAAATAAGACAGGATCCCATTATGTCCACTCTTCTCTCCCAACACCCAACTAAGAGGGAGTAACTCTGAACGTCCTTTTCCTTTCATCAATACCTGAGAACGCTCAAAGTTCCTTCCCTAAGGAAAGGACAGAGGAGGCCAGACAGGCTATAACCCAGAATACTCTCAGAAGTGTGGGCCTTTGAGCACCGCGGCTCTCGGGATCCAGTTACCTTTCCCCTTCCCCCCACCCACTTCCCGGGTTTTCTCAGGCTCGGCCTGCTCCCTCTCCGCCCCACAGCCACACGTCCAGCTGTGTGCCACTGCCTCGGGGCTCTCCCCCGAACTCACATCCCGCCGCCAAAGCCCCCCTCTCCTCAGGCCCCCAAACGGTGTTCCTCTCCACACCACCCGCCCGCGAGACCGTCCGCCCCAGGGCCCCGTAGGGGAGGGGAAGGCGGCGGAAGGAGGGGGGGCGGGGGACTGCTGCTTCCCCACAGGCATTAGGGCGGCTCGAGAGAAGGGCTACCCGGGGGTTACCCGGAATACTGGGGAGTCGCCGCTGGCAGGCCCCACCCGCCCTGGGCTGAGGTGGGGGATATCCCGGAGTTCATTTCTGACCTCCTCGCTCTTCAGCACCTCCTTGAACTCCCGCTTGATTCGCTGCACCGCGATGTTGGCCATGTCTCCGCCCGCAGCTGATTCGTACCCGCCTCCTCCGCCACCGCTACGACCACCGCCACCGCCGCCACCTCTTCCTCCACCGCCTCCTCCCTCGGCGATTCACACCCGAGCACACGAACACTGCCACTGCCACCCGGCCGCCGCGCTCTCTTCAGTATGGAATCACCTCAGTGCCCGGCCACCAAAATGGCGCCGGCTCCGCGCATGCGCACGACGCTGACCAGACCGGGCGGCGCAGCCGCTCCCGTTGTAGCCGCCTGACGCCTCTGCCGCGAGCCTCGCGCGGCGCTGCGCGTCTCCGCGGGAGCTGCGGCCGCGTGGCTCCGCCCTGCCGGCTTCTGGGGCCCGGAGGGTGCGGCTTCCGCGCTGGCGAGCCGTGCGCGGGCCTCCGGCGTGATCTCCTGCTCCTCCCCTCTTCAAACCTGTGTGTTGTGGTCGGGGCGTCCAGCCTCAGACTAGCGTCTGACCGGAGGCTGACCAGCGGTTCGGATTCACACGGCCCCACTCGGCTTGGAGCACCGCCCCGACTCGGCCAGACCCAAAACCCGTGGGCTTAACGTCCAGGGCTGTGTTTAGCATATGAAAACACTGTCCCAGAACTCGGCCCGGCCCGTTTTCTGCTGGTATAGTCCGGAAAACCCACCGCGGTCCGTTTTTGTTCGGAAGCCATTACAGTGACACTATTATTACTCTCATGCCAGGTACTACAGATCACCGAATGGTCATTGTTGGGTCCCATCGGGTGTATTTGAGACGGGAACTCCTTGGAGATGCCTGAGATGGTTTTATAAAGCCAGCTGTTGATCTTTGACCTACTTAGATAATACCGAGCTGTGGAGCTAAAATAGTTTTTAAACTTCATTGTACATGGACTCCATTGAGACCTTGTTATAAAAAATTAAAAAACAAACAAGCAAACGTATTGTTGGGCCCCATCCCAAGAGTGAGGGATGGCTGGGCCTAATAATTTGCCTTTGTAACAAGTTCCCAGATGCTGTTTCTCCTGCTGTTGGTTCAGGGACCACATTATAAAGACCACTGAACTAAGACATATGAAAGTGAAAAATAGATGCTTTTTGGGGGAGAAGGGCAGCTTTACTTCCGTAAGCCTACGGCCTACAACAGTTTCTGGCCCTAGCAGGCACTCAATAAATATTGAATGAATAAATTAGTAAAGATAAGAGTAAAATGTTTTAAGTGCAAGGCAAGTTTGAAAGACAATGTGAAAGTGGTTGCTAGAGTATATAGTACTGGTGCTGAAAAGTACTTTGAATAGAACAATTAGAATAAGTAGAAGGGGTTATTTGGAAGTTTCTATTTCATTGCTCTTCTTTCACCTAACCAATCAGTAAAGTACGTATTAGAAAAATATCACAAATACTTGTCTTAGCAAAAACTACTAAGATTGTGGCAGCAAAAAAGGAAATAGCCACAGGGAGTTGAGTGAATCATTCAGTGGAAGCACATGGCAAAAAAGAATTTCTTGAACTCTTGCCACTGGAACCAAGAGGAGATTTTTGATTCCACCTCTCCATGCCAGCTCTCTTGGCCAACCTTGGTTTTCTCATCTGAAAAATAAGAAAGCTGGATTAGATGATCTCTTTCAAGTTATAAGGGTTCAGAATTCTAAATCATCATCTGGAAATCTTTCCCTAAATGGGATAAAATAAATTATTAAAAAAACCCTTCCAGCAGAGCCCCCTAGTGGTCCCAAGAGGAACCAACTATATATGTGAGTCAGGGTACAATGAATTATTGGTATAGTGCAAATCATGCAATGTTATGTGTATTTGTGCTAGTACAAATAATTATTTTGAAGTATGTGAAATTTTTGGCTATTTTACATTTATCACCTTCATTCAGTCCCCAATCTTAATCTTGGAACTTCAAATAAATTTTGCAACACTCGAACCACATGGGTACCACTTACAAGGGTATTATAATTTCTTGGAGGGAAAAAGATTTGGTAATCATTGGCCCTGAAATTCCACTTCCAAGGAGTCATTCTACAGTCCTTCCAGAGAATGAGGCAACTGCATATTAACTTATATGAGACAACCTAACATTTTAAGGATAAAAAAAAGCACTATACTAAATGTAGTGTGGTATCCTGAATTGGACACTAGTACTGAAAGGACGTAACTAGTGAAATCTGACTATGTTCTGTAATTTAGTTAATAGTACTATAGAAATGTTAATTTCTTAGTTTTGACATGGTACTATGGTTATTTAAGTTGTTGGAATTAGTAGAAGAAAAGAGTAACAAGAATGTCTGAAACATTTCTGTAAATCTAAAATTATTCCGAAAGAAAAGGTTTACCTTTAAAAAAGCACAATGCAGTCCATATTGTATTTACTATACCACCATATGTATTAAGGAGTAAAGGAATATGCTTGTGTATATAATCCTTGTGAATTCATAAAATATCACAGGAAAATGAATAAGAAACTGACAACAGTGGTTATCTCTGAGAAAGCAACTTAAGTTGCTTTAGGGAAGGCAAAATGGGAGATTTTCACCATGTATCCTGTTGTATACTTTACCTATTCAAAACTAAATTTCAAAACTAAATTTTAAAAAAATGAGTTTCCAGTAATGTAGATTATAAGCTCTTCACTGTTATGATCTAGTTATGATTAATTAATTAATTAATTAAACAATGTTTGTTAAGTGCCTATGATATGCTAGGTATGATCTAGGCCCCAAAAGCATATCAGGAAAAAAAAAAAGACCGTAGAATTGTAGGATTTACATTTCATATTTTAGCAAGGATAAGGAGAATTAATCTCAGAGTATAGTCTGCAGATGCCTGGGGGTCCCTGAGATGTTTTCAGGATGTCTGTCTGCAATTCCCAAACTAATAATAAAACTAAGACATTATTTGATTTTTTACTGTGTTAACATTTGCTCTGACTATGTAAAAGCAATAGTGGGAAAAACAATTACTGTAGTAGTAATAATTTTATTAATACCACACATTCACTATTTAAAAATGCCAATTTTATAGAAGACATTTATAGAATGTCTTTGGTGAAGCAGTAGAAATTATTAATTTTATTAAAGTTTAACTTTCTTTTTTAAATATATTTTATTGATTATGCTATTACAGTAGTCCCATTTTTTCTCCCCCTCATTCCCCTCTGCCCCGTACCCCCCTTCCATCAGTATTCTCGCACCTTAGCTCATGTCCATGGGTCATATGTATAAGTTCTTTGGCTTCTTCATTTCCCGTCCTATTCTTAACCTCCCCCTGGCTATTTTGTACCTACTATTTATGCTTCTTATTCCCTTGCCTTTTCCCCCATTCTCTCCCCACCCCCTCCCCACTGATAACCCTCCATGTGATATCCATTTCTATGAATCTGTTCCTGTTCTAGTTCTTTGCTTAGTAGTTTTTTTTTGTGGTTGTTGATAATTATGAGTTTGTTGTAATTTTACTGTTTGTATTTTTTATTTTCTTTTTCTTAGATAAGTCCCTTTAACATTTCATATAATAAGAGCTTGCTGATGATGAACTCTTTTAGCTTTATCTTGTCTGGGAAGCACTTCATCTGTTCTTCCATTCTAAATGATAGGTTTGCTGCATAGAGTAATCTTGGATGCAGGACCTTGCCTTTCATGACTTCGAATACTTCTTTCCAGCTCGTTCTTGCCTACAGGGTTTCTTTTGAGAAATCAGCTGACAGTCTTATGGAACTCATTTGTAGGTAACTGTCTCCTTTTCTCTTGCTGCTTTTAAGATTCTCTCTTTATCTTTCATCTTGGGTAACGTAATTATGATGTGCCTTGGTGTGTGCTTCCTTGGGTCCAACTTCTTTAGGACTCTCTGAGCTTGCTGGACTTCCTGGAAGTCTATTTCCTTTGCCAGATTGGGGAAGCTCTTCATTATGTTTTCAAGTAAGTTTTCAATTTTTTGTTTTTCCTGTCTCCTTCTGGCACCCCTATCATTCAGATGTTGGAATGTTTAAAGTTGTCCAGGGGGTTCCTAAACCTCTCCTCATTTTTTTGAATTCTTGTTTCTTCATTCTGTTCCAGTTGAATGTTTATTTCTTCATTCTGCTCCAAATTGTTGATTTGAGTCCCAGTTTCCTTCCCTTCACGGTTGGTTCCCTTCATTTCACTTTTCATAGTCTTCATTTTTTCCTCTATATTGCAACCATACTCAGCCATTTCTGTGAGCATCCTGATTACTAGTGTTTTGAACTGTGCATCTGATAGGTTGGCTATCTCTTCATCATTTAGTGGTATTTTTTCTGGGGCTTTGATCTGTTCTTTCATTTGGGCTATATATTTTTTTTTGTCTCAGTGCACCTGTTATGTAGTAAGTAGCACAGCTTTAGGTATTTGCCAGGGTGGGGCAACCCACATCCCTGCGTTTCAGTGCTATATTTGGGGGAGGAGTCCAACAGGGAGTAATGTGGCTTTCTCAGCTTTCAGCCAGCTTTCAGGTACTACCTCTGTTATTCATAAGCAAATCGGGTGCTTCTGGTGCTGATTCCAGGGTGGGTGGTTTTGTTTACATTCTAGGACCCTATGGGTCCCTCCAACTGATTCTCCTGTGAGGCTGGGAGTTCCTCTCACCGCCGCCTCAACCCCCACAGGTTTTTACAGTCGGAGGTTTTGAGGCTTTATTTCCCTGCACTGGAATCCTGGGTTTCACAGTCTGTCTCACTCCCCAGTTGTTCTTCCCAGTTTATCTGCATGCAAATGTGGGACTTCCCAGTCAGCCAACTGCTGCCTTGCCTGCCCTGGTCCCCCAGCTGCTACCTTGCTGTAATTCCTCTCTACCCCAGCTGCCCGTCTCCGCCCCTTCTACAGATCTGGGTGAATGTTTCTTCTTTAACTCCTTGGTTGTCAGACTTCCAAACAGTTCGATTTTCTGGGAGTTCTGGTTATTTTTTGTTTTTAAATTTGTTGTCCTTCTTTTGTTTGTGCAAGAAGGCAAAGTGTATCTACCTACACCTCCATCTTGGCCGGAAGTCCCTAAAGTTTAACTTTCAAGTACATGTCTTCTTAGTGTTCTGTGTGATACATAGGAAGGATACATAAATCACTTCTGCTGTACACCAAATTACATGGTAAAGCACTTGTGCAACTGGTTGAGTTGAGAGCTGAACTAGCCAATTTTTTCATGTACTACCATTTTTACTTGAAATAATGAGAGTTGGCTATTTGGCAGACCTTTTATCCAAAATGAATATATGACCCTGTCACTTCTAAGGAAGCAACTGGAAGAATTTGTTGCCAATGATAAAATTCAAACTTTCAACTGAAAATTACAATTTTAGAAAACATATCTGTCAATGTGGCTTGACAGCATCCAAAAAAACATTTCTGGTTAAATTCATGGTGATATTAACAAATGCAATTGTTTGAAATTGAGCAATGAAATGTGTTAACATTTAGAAGATCTGCATAAATCAGTAAACCAATATTTTCCAAATGTCCAATGCCTAATGTTCCAGAATCATGCAGGGGTAAAACACCCATTCAAATTTCAAGAGAGACTAATGGATTTTAATGTTACAGAGTACAAAAAGAACACTGATAACATTTCAGGTTCCACATTGCATCAATCTTCAACAAACTACAATTTGTCTACATTTAGCATAGTATTAAAGAAGCATACCCACAATTATCTGAAGAAGTTATTAAAATATTCCTTCCTTTTTCATCTATGTGTCTGTATGAGTCTAGATTTTCTTTATACACTTCAATCAAAACAACACATGCAACATATTGAATGTAAAAGCACACATGAAGATCCAGCTGTGTTTTGTTAAGCCAGGCATGAAAGAGATTTTGTTGGGAAAATATAGTTATTTTTCATTAATAATATTTATGTAAACTTGTAATGAATTTATTATAGTTATTAATAAATGTTTCAATAATTTTTTAGTTTTTTAAAGATTTTTATTAATTTTTAGAGAGAGGGGAAGGGAGGGAGAAAAAAAGGGAGGAAAACATCAATGTGTGGTTGCCTCTTGAGTGCCTCCTACTGGGGACCTGGCCTGCAATCCAGGCATGTGCTCTGACTGGGAATCCAATTGCCACCCTTTGGTTCGCAGGCCAGCCCTCAATCCACTGAAGCACATCAGCCTGGGCTCTCAGTTTTAATTTCTAACAAAATGTTATTTGATCCATATAAACAAATGTTCTTTGGAATTCTCAATATTTTTGCAGAGTGTAAAGGAGTTCCTAGTACATTTATATATTCTATACTGCTTAGACATGAAGCTTAGATCTCAAACGTCACATACTTTCAGAATATATAATTTACATTAAAATTATATATGCCATAGTTGTAAAATTGGTTTTAGATTGATGGAGGAAAGTTAATCTAGTAACTCTCCTATTGTCCCTAACAGAACATTGTGTTTTGATGTATTGGTTTACATTAAAAAAAAAAAAAAAAGCAAGGCATAATAGTATTTTCCTGACCCTTGATAAAGTCGCCAACATTGGAGATGTGAAAGTCTTCTTTTGTAGCTCCTGCTAGTTACTGTCACTGCTTTTCAGATTCCTGTTCTAAGTACAGGGCAATATTTTTTCCTACAGCCCTTTGCTGACCTTGTGTTTTGCCAGTTATTGAAGACTTTTTTCCTCCTGTCTCTCACTACTGTCTATTCTACTCAAACCTCTCAATTAACTCTTTTTGAAACACCGAGTCATAACTCTGAGATCATTTCAGTTTTTCTCCCCTTTCACTGAGTTCCACCCTTTCCATGTTGTTAGCTCCTCTCTCCTACCCCTCCCCCCGCACCCCAATTGAGGTAGGAAACTCCAGCAGCAAGAGTGGAAGGTAGCATTTAGATCCACAGTGGAACTTCTAAACTTAGTTCCAGGCTAGTGGGCACCACAGTATTGATTGTAATGCACACTATATTATTCCAAATTTAGAGAATAGATCAGAACTCTCACCACTGTGGCTTTCAGAATATCTGCAGCATGGAGCAGAAAGCTATTTTTAAGAGCACAGAATATGTTTTCTCATCTTAAGTTACTGATTTGGATCCTGTCAGGCACAGAGGTTCTTTAGGTGTGAGCTTTTTTAGGAAAGGACCTCATAATTCCACTCTGTCCAAGGACTTTGCAACTACAAGTGGGACATGGTTGTGGGGCCTTCACACTTCACATTCAAGATGTTAGCCACCTTTCCAGTAGACTGTGCTCTGCTGACCATTCCCAATTGTTCTTGCTGAGTTGGTTAATTCCTTTCTGTCCTCTAAATTAGAGTCCTCTATTTTAGAGCCTGAATTCACTGGGGCCCCAATGCAAAGATCCCAATCTTCCAGAAGTCACTCTTCAAAATAGCCCTTCCTTTGTTCATTTCAAAGGCAGTTAGTTTGAAAGAAAAAGAGTTAAAATAGCATTTGGTAATTTATTATTCCACAACTTTGTATATTTGAGTAAGGAAGATAGAGTCTCATACTTCCCATCTGAAAAGTGAAGGAAAGTACTTAGATAACATAACCATTAGAGCTTCAAATATGTCAGGCCTAGTTGTAGACAAAATAGAAATTTAAAAATAATTTACTGGTAAATAAAATTATTTTTTAAAAACAACAAAAGAATATTAGATTTTTAGATGTCTATCCTTTATATCATTATATAAAACTAAGTACCAACACTTTTTTAAAAAGATTTTATTTATTTATTTTTAGAAAGAGGACACGGGAAGGAGAAAGGGAGAGAAACATCAATGTGTGGTTGCCTCTCATGTGCCCCCTACCAGGGACCTGGCTCACAACCCACGCATGTGCCCTGACTGGGAATCGAACAGCGACCCTTTGGTTCACAGGCCTTGCTCAGTCCACTGAGCTACACCAGTCAGAGCCCGACACTTTTTATACAGCCTCTCACTAGGCTTTCTTGTAACGCCTCATCTCCAGCTTCTTATTTATTTTTTAATTGTGGTAAAATATACATAACATAAAACTTACTATTTTTTAAAAGATTTTATTTATTTAGTTTTAGACAGAGGGGGTAGGAGAGAGAAAGAGAGGGAGAGAAACACCAATGTATGTTTGCCTCTCACTTGCCCTCCACTAGGGACCTGGCCCGCAACCCAGGCATGTGCCCTGACTGGGAATCGAACCGGCGACCCTTTGGTTCACAGGCCCCGCTCAATCCACTGAGCCACACCAGCCAGGGCAAAATTTATTATTTTAACTATTTTCTATATATATATATATATTTTTAAAGATTTTATTTATTTTTAGAGAGAGGGAAGGAGAAAGAGAGGGAGAGAAACAGCAACGTATGGTTGCCTCTCACATGGCCCCCACTGGGGACCCAGCCCGCAACTCAGGCATGTGCCCCAACTGGGAATTGAACCGGGACCACCTGGTTCCCAGCCCACGCTCAATCCACTGAGCTACACCAGCCAGGCTACACCAGCCAGGCTATTTGAACTTTTATTTTTTTTAAGATTTTACTTTATTTTCAGAGAGAGGGGAAGGGAGGGAGAAAGAGCAATGTATGGTTGCCTCTCACATGGCCCTCACCGGGGACCTGGCCTGCAACCCAGGCATGTGCCCCAACTGGGAATCGAACTGGGACCCTCTGGTTCCCAGCCCGCGCTCAATCCACTGAGCTACACCAGCTGGGCCTATTTTAACTATTTTTTAAGTGTATAGTTCCATGGCCTTAAGTTCATTCACATTATAGTATAACCATCACCACCAGCTATTTCTGGAATTTTTTATCATCCCAGACTGAAGCTGTATACCTACTAAACAATAACTTCCCATTCTTCCCTTCTTTTAGTCTTTAGGATCCACTATTCTTTTTTTTTTTTTTCAGCCAAGAAAGTAAGGATTTATTAAGGACATGACATTGTGCCTAAAAACACAGGTAGCTTATACTCAAAGACCTGACTCCCCAATGTCTTCCAGGGGATGGCTTGTATAGGGGGAAAAATCATTAATCACAGTAACTAATAGAGTTAGGGTCGTGATCTCTACTGATTGGTTGGTGCTATGGTAGTGGGTAATTGATCATTGCATTTGGTCTTGATGTCAGCCATGAAGTTGTTCTGTCCAACTTTGCAAGGATTTGTTCTGTGGGATAATCTTCTTTCTTGGATCTAGAGCTAAAACAAAACTGAGACCAAGATATTATGTTTAGTTTGATTGAAAACTCTGTCTCAATAGTCAATAGACTCAGGAACTTGTTTTTAAGACTACTGAATGCTGACCAGAACTTCATTGTTTTGAGGGCTTATTGATAAGCAAGGGAGAGTGGTATCTGCTATTTTACTTTCTGTCTCTATGATTTTGACTATTCCAAGTACCTCATAGAAGTGGAATCATAAAATATTTGTCCTTTTGTGTCTGGCTTATTTCACCTATAATGTTTTCAAGGTTCATCCACATTGTAGCATGTGTCAGAATTTTCTTTTTTTATTGAATTTACTGGGTTGGCATTGGTTAATAAAACCATAATGGTTTCAAGTTTACAACTCTATACCATGTCATCTGCATACTGCATCGTGCGCTCCAAAGTCAAGTCTCTTCCCACCACCATTTATTCCTCCTTTGCCCTCTTCTACCTCTTCCCACCTCCCGTTTCCCTCTCACAGTCACCATACTGTTGTGTCTTTTTTTTTTTTTTTTTTTAATTTTCAGAGAGAGGAGAAGGGAGAGAGAAAGAGCAATGTATGGTTGCCTCTCACATGGCCCTCCCTGGGGACCTGGCCTGCAACCCAGGCATGTGCCCCGACTGGGAATAGAACCAGGACCCTCTGGTTCCCAGCCTGCGCTCAATCCACTGAGCTACACCAGCTGGGCTTTTTTTTTTTTTTCCTTCTAATCCTGTCACCTTTTCCACCCAACCACGAAACCCCACTTCCCTTTGACAGCTGTCAGTCTCTTCTCTGTATCTATGACTCTGTTTCTATTTGGTCAGTTTATTTTGTTCATTAGATTCCACATATAAATGAAATCATATGATATTTGTCTTTCTCTGTGTGCTTATTTTACTTAGCATAGTACTCTCCAGGCCCATCCTTGCTGTCACAAAATGTAAGCATTCCTTTATTTTTAAAAAGATTTTATTTATTTATTTTTAGAGAGAGGGGAAGGGAGAGAGAAATAGGAGAGAAACATTGATGTGCTAGAGGTAACATTGATTGATTGTCTCCTGTACACCCCCAACTAGGGACCTGGCCAGCAACTCAGGCATGTGCCCTGACTGGGAATCAAACCAGCAACCTTTGGTTCACTGGTTGGCACTCAATCCACTGAGCTACACCAGCCATGACAAGAGTTCCTTCATTTTTATGGCTGCATAGTATTCCATTGTATAAATGTACCACTGCTATTTTATTCACTCATCTACTGAAGGGCACTTGGGCTGTTTCCAGATCTTGGCTCTTATAAATAATGGTGTAATTAACATAGGACTGCATATATTCTTTTGAATTAGTGTTTTGGATTTCTTCAGATAAATTCCCAGAAGTGGAATTGCTAGGTCATAAGGCAGTTCCATTTTTCATTTTTTGAGGAAACTCCATACCGCTTTCCACAGTGGCTGTACCAATTTGCATTCCCAGCAGTGCACTAGGGTTCCCTTTTCTCCACAACCTCAACAGCACTTGTCTGTTGATTTATTAATGATAGCGATTCTGACAGGTGTGAGGTGATATCTCCTAGTGATTTTGATTTTATTTCTCTGATGATTAGTGACATTGAGCATCTTTTCATATGTCTATTGGCCATCTGTGTGTCCTCTTTGGAGAAGTGTCTATTCAGGTCTTTTGCCTATTTTTAAATTGGATTATTTGTTTTTTTGGCATTGAGTTTTATACGTTCTTTATAATTTTTGGATAGTAACCCCTTATCAGATGTATCATTGGTGAATATATTCTCCCATTCAGTGGGTTGTCCTTTCATTTTGCTTACGTTTTCCTTTGCTGTGCAAAAATTTTTTAGTTTGATGTAGTCCCATTTCTTTATTTTTCTTTTGTTTTCTTTGCCTGTGGAGATAGGTCAGAAAAATATTGCTACAAGAAATGCCCAAGATCTTACTGCTTGTGTTTTCTTCTAGTATTTTTATGGTTTGGAGTCTAACATTTAAGTCCATGTCCAGTTTATTCTTGTGTGTGGTATAAGAAGGTTGTCTAATTTCATATTTTTTCATGTATCTTTCCAATTTTCCCAACACCATTTACTGAATAAACATTCTTTAGCCCATGATATGTTTTTGGCCTCCTTTGTCCAATATTAATTGACCATAAAGGCATGTGTTTATTTCTGGGCTCTGTATTGTCTTCCATTGATCATTATGTCTGTTTTTACACCATTACCATGCTGTCTTGATTACTATGGCTGTGTAGTATAGTTTGATGTTAGTAGCTTGATTCCTCCAACTTTGTTCTTTTTTCTCAAGACCACTGTTTGAGGTCTTTTGTGGTTCCAGATAAATTTTTGAAATATTTGTTCTAGTTCTATAAAATACACCATTGGTATTTTGATAGGAATTGCATTGAATCTATAAATGGCTTTGAGTAGTATGGACATTTTAATGATGTTAATTCTTCCAACCCATTAACATGGTATATGTTTCCTCTTATTTGTATCTTCTTCAATTTCTTTCTTCAGTGTCTTATAATTTTCTGAGTACCGGTCTTTTACATTCTTGGTTAGGTTTATTCCTAGATATTTTATTCTTTTTGAAGCAATTGTGAATGGGATTGTTTTCTTAGTTTCCCTTCCTGATAGTTCATTATTGTTGTATAAAAATGCAAGTGATTTCTGGATATTTATTTTATATCCTGCTACTTTACTGCATTCATTTGTAAGTTCTAGTAGGTTTCTTTTCGTGAAATTTTTAGGGTTCTCTATATACAGTATCATGTCATCTGCAAATAATGACAGTTTTACTTCTTCCTTTCTAATTTGGCTGCCCTTTATTTCTTCTTGTCTGATTGTTGCGGTTAGGACTTCTGTATATTTGTTGATAAAAGCTATGATGGTTAATTTTATGTATCTAATTGACTGGGTCATAGGGTGCCCAGGTATTTGATCAAATATTATTCTGAGTGTGTCTGTGAGGATGTTTCTCGGTAAGGTTAACTTTTGACCTTTAAGTAGACTTACTGTAAAGTAAAGCAGATTTCCCCCAGTATGGGTAGGCCTTAGCTAATCAGTTTAAGATCTGAATAGAGCAGAGAGGCTGACCTTCCTCAAATAAGGGGGAATTTTCTTGTCTTCACACTGAAACTGAAACATCAATTCTTGAGTCTCAGACCTGCCAGCCTTTGGACTGGAACTGAAACCTTTACTCTTCTGGTTCTCAGGTCTTGGAACTTGTACTGGAACTACATCAGCTTTTCTAAATTTCTAGCTTGTCAACTCATCCTGCAGATCTTGGGACTTGTCACCTCCCATAACTGCATGAGCCAATTCCTTGTAATAAATATTTTTATAAATATAAATAAATAAAAATTGAACACTCACCCCCACACACAGACAACCTAATGCTTCTGATTCCCTGGAAGACTCTAACACAAATTCATACACGTACACGTACATATACCCATTCCTCACATTTTCATAATAGTCAAGTGAGAATCCATCTCAGGAAATGTTTATCCAGATCCACAGGAAGTTGAGAAATACTGGACAACAGCTAACATCTCACAGCTGATAAATCTCTTAAAGGGTATATCTGCTTCTCAGAGAGCACTGCTCTTCTCCAAATGTTCTGAAACTGTTTGTGATGGCCAGTTCTAGGTAAAAAGGAGGTGACTCAACCGTAGTAGAACCAAAAAAGACGTGTCAATCAAATCACTCCTAAAAAGGTTACCTTGAGGAATAGAAAGTTTGAGTGACCCTTCTGTAACACTTCCTGTTCATGGTGCCCTCAAGCTACCAGCTTTTGCATTCTCTCTACATAGCATTTGTAGTGGCCTTGGCAATATTATAAATCATACTTTTGTGATCTGTCTCCTCACCATTGGCGACTGATGGCAGGTGAATAAAGAGTGCATTAAGTGGAATACATTTTTCTAACACATTCATATGTTTGGCCTAAACTATCAACTCACCATTAAATAAATGTCTTATGATTCTGGTTTTTAAATCTCTAAAATAGGGATAACACTGCTATCTATATATTTAACAAATATGGTAGGTGAAATACAAAAAGTATTATTTTACTTTTTAGGTGAATGGAAATGGTGCAAGTGCAAATTATTATTGCAAACACTAGAAGGCACTATTACTCTACTGAGGTAGAAAATGAATACAATACAAATTTCTTGTATATTAAACCCCTCCCCTTGTCCAATTCTCATTCAAGAACAAAAAGTGCAGTATGACAAATTTTAAAATATACATTTCTACAATATACTAAAAAGTCTAAAGAAAAGTGAAAAGGAGAACTAGTGAGATAAAGGACAAAATGAAAAATGTAAATTCAATAAAAAGAAGACAAACAAAAAAGCTGCAAAAGACAATAAAGGAGAAAAGGGATAATGAGAAGAAAATGAGGTCAAAGCAAGTTTCTTTTATACAACATAATATATGGGAACTGTTTCCATGTCATAGGTCTTTGTCATGTTATATTGAAAAATGCTAATTTCTAATTAATTTGTGCCTCTCGTGTCTGTACTGGCTCCCCTTTCCAATTTTCTTACCCATCCTATTTCTCTCAACTGTACCTGACAGGCAATGCATCAGAATATGTAATGAAGAAAACGGTGAGAGGAGTTTGGAAATGCAAATGATGCTTTGATCATACCCTTCCTGCTGTTTGGTAGGAAGGAAAGGAGACAAATGTCTTACTTCTCCTTCCCTAAATGATTGTGTCTGGAAGCTTGGTTGAGATTTACAAAGCAGTTGAAGGGATTGTGAGTGATGGAGAACTAGACTAGCTTGGACTATTATTGCGTACAACCTTTTTATTTTAACTTTAGGGACTTCACATTCACAGTAGCTCGAGATTTATTTCTCGTTGTTGATGCTGCTGCTACTCTTGGTGGTGGTGTTGGTTTTGTTTTCTTTCTCCCTTTCTTGGAAGCAATGCCGTCTGCTCCTTTTAATTCTTTTCTTAAATATATTTTATTGATTATGCTATTATAGTTGTCCCATTTTTTCTCCCCTTTATTCCCCTCCACCCTGCACTGCCCCCTTTCCACCAGCATTCCCCACCTTAGTTCATGTCCATGCGTTGTACTTGTAAGTTCTTTGTTTTCTCCATTTCCCATCCTATTCTTA